>JAODTR010044792.1:0-10647 GCA_025399935.1 Amblyopsis rosae | reverse complement strand
AGTGGGACTACAGCTGGACCCTATGGAGACAGTGGGACTACAGCTGGTCCCTATGGAGACAGTGGGACTACAGCTGGACCCTATGGGGGCAGTGGGACTACAGCTGGTCCCTATGGAGACAGTGGGACTACAGCTGGACCCTATGGAGACAGTGGGACTACAGCTGGTCCCTATGGAGACAGTGGGACTACAGCTGGTCCCTATGGAGACAGTGGGACTACAGCTGGTCCATTTGGAGGCAGTGGGACTACAGCTGGACCCTATGGGGGCATTGGGACTATATTGATAATGGTCTTACAGTGTTGTTATCTATCAGTTACTTTCTGCTGCTGTAATACCTGCATTTCCAACCTGGAAAATAAATAAAGTATTATCTCCCTTTCTCTCTCTCCCTGCATTCTACACGTATGGCTACATGATGAAGGTCCATGAAGGTCTGTTTCTCTGGTCTTGTCACTGTCACCTTGTAAAGTCCTTTGAACTTTACAACAACAGGGAATACAAGTCCAAACAATCATATTGAATGTGATTAAAGAGCTCAAATATATTTGGCTCAGTTAGCTAATGCACTCTAGATAACTACTGGAAATGTACTGGCAGAACCCATTAGCCTACATCAAGGGTGTGCATCTATATTACAACTTGTCTATTGAGTAATTCATACAACTTCTCTATTGATCAATATGGTGGCTTGTGTTGAGAAAATTTGAGCATGCGTCATTTCAAAATGGAGGAAAACAGGAGTTTGCAGGCTATGCACCAGTTTGCTAAGTGGGACAAAACAACACACTTTTTTTGTACATATTCAACCAACATCATCACACCTGCCCCTTTTAGGGTAGACAGGTCGAATGTACAGTTCAGACTGGAGGGAGATGTGTCAGTCAGAAGACTCATAGTCTATAGATGGATGATACGTGTTTGTGTGTGTGTGTGGGTGTGGGGTGTGGGGTGGGGTGGTAGATACGGAGGATGTCAAGATATAAATGTCCAGAATGGGATCAATGCCTACAGTATAAGGAAGCGAGGACACACTTCAGAAGGAACACACTTTGTCCGACAGAGAGAACAACGGCGTAAGTATTCGCACTAAGTTTTTGTTTTTTCTATGTGTGTCATTTTACAAGTATTTGCAGACAACGGGGCCTTTTTCACAGAGGTCACAGTAGGGGACACTGGTTAATTATGGGTCCATTTGATATAGGGGTTCTATTGTAACAGATGGCAGCTCTGCGTTGTGTTTGATATAATAATAGTGAGACAATAATAGGGACATTAACAGTGTTACACCAGTAGGCTACACCAGCATTGGAAACGTAACAGATATTAAAAAGTGCATAATATATTTTATTTTAAATAACAATCAAACATACAAAGGGGCTGACAACTTTCACAGATGTTTACACTAATGTTTTAGTGAAAGCAAATGTATTTCAAACTTATCTGTGGTCAAGCTGTGCAAGGAGCATCATCCATTATATTCTCCATCTCTGTGTGTATTTACAGCTGCCAATGGGGCAACTGAAATCCAAACTCGGCGGGCCGGGCCGACAGCCGTCCCCCCGCATCCCCTTTCCTGCCAAAGAAGAAGAAGCCCCCCCAAGATACTCGTCAGGGATGTTTGACAACCGTGAGGCGGGACTGCCTCCACCCACCATCGTCGTCAGCGACCCGGAGGCTCCCGGCGTGTCGACAGAGCGCCGGGGCTCCAGGCAGGAGCTGCGGAGGTCGTCCATCTACAGCATGGTAGACCTTGTGCCGCAGCGTGACTTCTACGGCAACACGCTGCGCGGGTTGAAGTCCCAGAGTCGTCCCTCCCTAGAGACCCTCCGCAGGGCCTTCGACGTACGTGAATGAGCAGCTAATAGGTGGCTCCATATCCTGGAGAACAAATACAACAGCACATTATTTACCAACTTATTGAACCACCAGTAAATAATTAGTTCCTGGATATCTGTGAGTAATGACCCAATGGTCTACTACAGTACATAATGATTCGTATTAATAACCATGAATCAGGTTTTGTATCCACTTAAGGTGGGACACAGAGTAGGGCTCCTGTGTGAAAAGAATGACTATACGCAACAGTGGCCAGCAGGTACAGTATAGCTGTAAACCTCTCTCTGATGCCTGTCTATGACTCCCCGATACCTCTCTATGAACCCCCTGACATCCTTCTCCGAATCTCTGACACCCCTCTCTGAAGCCTCTCTCCGACTCTCCAAAGCCAAACTACAACCCAGATCGGAAATCAACTTTCCATGTAATCCTTAAAACTCTGACAAATTTGGCTTTTATATTTCAGCAGCCATTTTATTAATTCATATTTGTAGTTCACCTAGAGGCAAAAAAAACATTGTGTACCTACCTGCATGTGCTGGTACTGTATGTACACAATCAGCAAATCCATTGTCAGGACACACACATCCATTTACCGCTGAGACCCAAAAGCAGACCAGAAGCAATAGTGAGCCATTACGGTGTTCAAATCCAAACAACAGTAGTCAGGGGAAAACAGATTGGTGACAGAGGTGCAGGCCAAGGCGATAGAGCGAGTCTGGAAAACAGGTATAGGTCAGAACTTGAACGGACTGGCGCTAGACAGCTGTCACTGGGATGACTACACAACAGGTAAGAGGATCAGGCACAGAGTAGAAACATACTGTACAACAATCAGTAACATTGTAAATGCCTGTGTGCTAACAAGATGACAAACAGGTGAAACGCATTAGGATGTTACATATACAGAGTGTTACTGAATATACTGTACCAGTTGCTGCCTTATGTTGAATAATTGTCTTGCTCAGCAGTACACACACACATCTGTAAATATTCATAATAAAAATGATAGACTTCTAAGCAAGGGTCATTATACTGTATTAACGTCTGCACATGTCATGTACACACAGGAGGCAGATTTGGAAAACCACACCAATGATGTCCCAGATACAGAGAGTGGAAATGATGGAATAGAGGCTGTAGCAACGGTCAAGGCCCCTATCAGATTTGGCTGGGTGACTGGCGTCATGGTGAGAGATAAATGTGTGTTTCTTCTCTGACTGTATGAACATGTTTCATGCGTAGATACCGTAGCTCACTTGCAAATGGTCACGCATTGCCTGGCTCAACCCGGCCATTGCACTCAGCATAATTTTCTCTGAGCTTATTATTTGGAAGCCCTGTTCGCCATAGCGTCGCTGTTCACACAGCCACCCTTTAAGGACCAATCAGTGCTAACCGCAATGACGTTGAAGTCAAATGTTTGTTTTAAAGTGGTACTCTCATTACAATGCAAAGACTGTAAACAACCACCAATGGAGCAAAATGAATTTTGGGTCTGGTTACACAAGGCTACTGTAGGTCACACACACACACAAACATATTAAGTATGTGATTATGTGGCAAGAAATGCACGTTTAATTTAAATAAGAATCCCTTACCCATCATGTCAAGCATGCAGACACACACGCTCACTCAACATTAAGAAGTACAGGCACACGTTGGTCAATTTGGATAAGTGACCTTTGCCCTCTGGTGACAGATTCGCTGCATGCTCAATATCTGGGGGGTCATCCTGTTCCTCCGCCTGTCCTGGATCACCTCCCAAGCAGGCATCGGTGAGTAGTTATCAGTGAAATTAATAAATGTTGTACATGTGTAAATGTAATAGGTTTACCCTGAGCTCAACATTCCCTCACCTTCATCGATCCATTTCACCTCTAACCGTCCCTCTTGTCCGTTAATGGTTCACACACACGGCGACCCATTTCAAGTGGAATATCAATAATCTTAAATGAATTATAGGTTCCTGTAAAGATCCATGTTGATGCAGCCCTGGTTAAACTGGTTTAGTAAAGTGTAGCTGCACCCCAGCAGAGCCATGTAAAGAGAGTCGCGCGATCTCTGTTCACGCCAATGGACCATTTCTTTCACAGCAATGGCGGATGGTGGTACCCTCGCGAGACAAGCTTCAGTTTAATTCCGCCGTGAGAATCAGTCTGGAAAGCCTCGTAATAATTTTGAATGTGTCCGAGTAGCGACTGAACTTTCTAATCAGCGTCGTGTTGATAGCTATATGGGCAAGGTTTAGGTGTGCCGACAGCGAAAACGACCAGATGGTTCATCCAGTCAACTGCCAAGTTTTATTTTGATCTGTGCTTTACACACAGTTTAAATGTAAGTCTCCCCAGATGGACTTGTGAACTCCGGATGGCAGGATACTGTATGCCCACCAAGCACTTTCTGGAACTGTTTTGCCTCTCCATGAACCTTGTGACCTTTGAAAATGTCAAACTTTCTCTTTCCATGGCACTGCATCCCATCTCTGAGCCTGACTCCACCCACTATACAACTTTGAAAAATGCTTCATGGAGTCTGCAAAGTGGCATGACAAAACTGTACACAGAAACAGACAGTTAACATACTGCAGTCAAATGTAGTCAAATTATTTTTCTAAATATGTTTTCTGTGCTTCCCCACACCATGCAGTCAGAGATACATGATAGATAGCGTATGGATATCAGATGGCAATCAATTCAAATACAACATTTGGAAGGGGGGGGGGGGTCTTTTCCCCCTTTTTGCAATAAGAACGACCCAGTGTTCCATGCAAGTCAATGGGGAGGTCTACATATTTCACCATATTGCCCATTATTTCTCTTTGGAGGTGTTAATGGGTATTTTGAGTATGCTGTATACTGTAACATTCATTCCCAAGTACCTACGATCAATCTGAGGCTACAACTGTATTTCTATAATGCACGTTAGAATGCACCATCTTTGATATTATTCAAATATCTTTGACACAGTGTTGACCTGGGTCATTATACTGATATCGGCGTTTGTGACCTCAGTGACGGCTCTGTCGGTCTCTGCCATCGCCACCAATGGGAGGGTGGTTTCAGGTCAGCAACATACTCCCAAATCACCTCTATGTCATACATGGTCAGGCCAGGGGAACCCTGTTAACAAGTGTGTGATCCAACACAACGTCTAGGTGGGGCTTATTTCATGATCTCTCGAACACTTGGTCCTGAGATGGGGGGGCCGATAGGGATGGTCTTGTCCTTTGCCAACGCCCTGGCTTGTGCCCTGAACACCGTGGGCTTCGCAGAGGTCATCCGAGATCTCCTCAAGGTAACCGCTAGTGTTGGCTCAGTGTTTCACACTCTTGGCTCAGAACATAGGAGTATCCATGGATATTGTGTTTTTTCTAAATTGTGAATTGTCTTACTACATAACACACATTTTTATAAACAATGAATGTGGACTAAGGCCAAGTAATGCTTCTTTTTACTGATTTATACAACTTACTTTAATATTACTATAATCATGTGAATGACTTTGGATCATCCCATCCATAATGTTAAGAATACTGTACAATTGCATGTCAAAATGTACCATTGTTATTACTTTATCTGTAAATGGCATGGAAGCTCCAAAATGTGTGCTGACTAAAACAGTTGACTAACTGCACTGCTAATGGTGTTCACATAGGAATTTAACGCTGTCATCGTGGATGATATAAACGACGTCCGTATCGTGGGTGCGGTCACAGTGACTGTGCTGCTGGTCATCTCCCTGGCTGGAATGGAGTGGGAGTCAAAGGTTAAGTGATGCAAACACTGTATCCACCTTAGCACTGCTATCTCTTAGTGTTTCACTCACAACTTGCGTGCTATAATTCCTTCCTTCCTTCCTTCCTTCCTTCCTTCCTTCCCTCCTTCCTTCCCTCCTTTCCTCTCAGGCCCAGTATGTGTTCTTCATGGTTCTGATGATATCGTTTGCCAACTACTTTGTTGGCACGGTGATCCCAGCTAGCCCAGAGAGGCAAGCCAAGGGAATCTTTGGTTACCGCGGTGAGTTTTAATTTTATTCTATCCAAGCTATGTCGGTTTCTCACTTCAGCAGTAGCTTAGTACACGAGTGTGTAAAGTAATAGACTGTATGTTAGTAACCTGAGAAAAGGTGTTTTCTCCTACACCAGGTGAGATCTTTACAGACAACCTGCTACCAAGCTGGAGAGAACCGGACGCAAGCTTCTTCCAAATGTTTTCTATCTTCTTTCCCTCTGCCATTGGTATCCTGTCTGGTGTCAACATCTCTGGAGACCTCAAGGTATGAAAAGATAGAAGTCAAACCAATGACAAATGAAAATTGAAACAATAATAATCTTTACACTTTACACATATACAGTAACTTGGAAGGGAGAACTATGGGAGTCTTGTAGTTTTTGAATATTACTGAAACTTAATGTGTATGCCACACATTAAGTTTCAGTAAAATTCAAAAACTACAAGACTATTATATCTATTATATCATGATTGACAGGATTCAATTTGACAAATGGATTTGACCTGAGTATTCATTCCACAGGAATAGCATGAACTAATTTGAATACATATTTTACAATATCTAAATATTGTAAATGTAAAGACACATTACGTTTCACACGGACATAACACTCAACATTGTGCATTATTGCTTTGACTATTTCACAGGACCCTGCAACTGCTATCCCCAAAGGCACGCTTGCGGCCATTTTTGCAACTACATTGAGCTATCTGTTCATTTCTGTAACTGTTGGTGAGATCATTTTAATTCAGCTAAATCCCTATAAAGCATGTTGCTCTGTTGTTGATGCAGTACATTTACCTTCAGGTATAAAACACTAAATGAATGTACAAGGTACTTAACAACTCATCTGTTTCTTCTCCTTCAGCGTCGTGCGTTTTGAGGGACGCCTCAGGCAGTCTAAATGACACTCTGACGGAGAATGTCACCGATGGGTGCGTGGGACTGGGTTGTGGGCTTGGATGGAACTTCACACAATGCATCCAAAACCAGAACTGTGAGTTTGGCCTAGCCAACAACTTCAAGGTACAATTCATTTCAAGTCAGTGCATAAAAACTGTTTTGCTGCATTATTATTAATGAAAGGATCGTCCATGTGCAGTCAGATATGCCCTTCTAGGAACCGTTAAAAGGTCAAAAGTGAATTCTGATGGAAAAGATTATCAATATTAAAGCTATTAAAATATTGCTGCACGCAACTACTATGTAGAAAGATTTTATTTTATACAGTATATGTATATATGCTTCTTCTGCATGCTACATAACATAATCAAGGTTACTATAAACCCAGACTGACAATTCTGTGGTTCTGGCCAACAGGTCCTCGGCCAACTGTCAGGTTTCTACTACCTCATCACTGCTGGTGTGTTTGCAGCCAGTCTGTCATCTGCACTGGGCTTCCTTGTGTCTGCCCCTAAGGTCTTTCAGGTAAGTGCACCACAGCACCCTCCATCTATGTCCCCACCCGCTACATCACATTGTACAGAATCATAATTTATTTTAATAAAATTACAAAGTACTCTGAATTAGTTATTTCATTTATTAATTTAGAAATTAATTGATGGACTTTGATCATCATTATGGACACACCAAACTAGCCTATTTGTGATATCTCTCTTTTTCACACAGTGTCTGTGCAGAGACAACATCTATCCATACATTGGGTTCTTTGCAAAGGGTTATGGGAAAAATCAAGAGCCGCTCAGGGCCTATTTGCTCTGCTATGTCATTGCTATGGCCTTTATTCTGATTGGTAGGTCACATAATACGGTACCGCTTATTCCTGCATACATAATTGCTGATTAATTGAATAGCACATGCATCTTACAATTAAAAAATATTTTAATCATTTCATAAATCCTTGACAGAGCAGATATACTGTATATACAGTATGCTTGTGTAGTTTCTGATGTGTAGTGTGCCACAATCTCTCCTGTGATGTTCGTACAGGTGAACTGAACAACATTGCCGGTTTAATTTCCAATTTTTTCCTTTGTTCGTACGCCCTCATCAACTTCAGCTGCTTTCACGCCTCCATTACAAACTCCCCAGGTAAGAGAACTGCTAATTAATACGTCCTTATAAATACACGCATGTCATACATTTACCAACCAGCCGAGTTAGCGAGAGTGAGCGTTTGTATTTGTTGCCCCCTACAGGTTGGAGACCATCATTTCACTATTACAGCAAATGGACGGCTTTGTTTGGGGCAGTTATATCCGTACTGCTTATGTTCCTTTTCAACTGGTGGGCTGCTCTGGCTACATTATGTCTCCTCTTCTTCCTGTTTGCATATGTCATCTACAACAAGCCGAGTAAGTCAGCACTGAATTACATTGCTGTACTCTAATAGTATACTGTGTGCTTACAGTGACTCACCGCTGTAATTACAATACAGTCCAACAGCACTTCACATGCAGTATTGTCTAAATAAACTAACCTGCCCAACAGGTATAAAGGTGGAGAATGACGAAAAGATATACAAACTACATACTGTAAAATACTGTTTATTTTAACATGACATATAACATCACATATTTTATTATTGTATATGAGTAAGCTTTAATTAAACACTACAGTTTTATATTATATACTGTGTATAAATAGATATATATGTTATACTGTATATCTAGTCAGAAGGATGTTGGTTAGTATAACTGCCTTTGTAATAACTGTGTGTGTGTGCGTGTGTGTGTGTGTATGTGCGTATGGGTACGTGCATGCATGTGGTTCGACAGAGGTGAATTGGGGCTCGTCAGTTCAGGCCAGTAGATACAACATGGCTCTGTCCTATTCTGTTACTCTATCAGGAGTGGAGGATCACGTCAAAAACTTCAGGTAGACTGTATTTCCATTTATAACTGACTATGATGATGGACTGTGTGGCTGGTCTAAGGTGGCTTTAAGTGACATCTGACCTCCTCCCAGACCACAGTGTCTGGTCCTGACAGGACCACCCAACCAGAGGCCAGCCCTGGTGGACTTTGTGGGCTCCTTCACCAAGAACACCAGCCTCATGATCTGTGGAGACATACTCATGGTCTGTCCTTTGACATCTGTCTGTCTGTCAAGATGTTTAGCCTGTCTGTCTAATAGCCAATCTTTCTGTCAACTTGTTTGGCAGTGTTATTTTCTGTTGCTCAAGCAAGAACATTCCCATATTCTCTTATTTTTCTTTTCTAATACGTTACTCTTAACGAATCTTTAATTACAAATTGCCAATTGAGCCATTTGTTTTGTAAATCAATGCACATTCCTGAATATTAAGGATCTGCATAAGTGATGTCTCAATAATGATATAACAGTCTACAGTATAACTTCCCACCTCATTTATCTGGCAGTCTCCTTTATTAAAGAGTAAAACAATCCATTAATAAAATTAGTTCAGAGATTGTTGTCCTGCAAGAAATAGATTAAAACATTCAATGAATTGATTGTTCTACAAAACCCTTTCTCTAAGGATCCAGAGAGGCTTTGTCTGACGCACAAGGAAACAGAAAGTTTGGTCAAATGGTTGAACAAGAGGAAAGTGCGCTCTTTTTATACTCCCTTTGCTGGAGACAGTCTCAGAACTGGAACTCAACAACTACTACAGGTATGTCATCTCCCGTTATTCACTTCTCTCACTACCTACAGTAGTACACAGATAGTAATCCAATTGTAATTAAATTACATGAACAGGTTTTCATTCATACACTCAATAATCATAGATCATGTCTATATAAAGATGTGCAGCTCTCCTCATAATCTTTATAACCATTAATGTTTACAGTAAAAATAAACTGTGATATCCTTGTTCTTGAAGGCTTCTGGTCTTGGCAAGCTCAAGCCCAACACTTTGGTTCTGGGCTTCAAGACAAACTGGAGAGAAAGCTCCCCTGAGTGCCTGGGCGACTACATTAAAACCATATAGTAAGTGTGGTCCATCTTCCCAGGTAGGGTGGGAAAGCTTCCTGGGGCTTAGCCACTAGAGAGGCTCGTATTGGCTTGTAGAAGGGGATGGTGCAATTTATCTATGCACGTCTGACAATTGTTTTGTAACATGTATTTGATGTATGAAATATATATAAATATATATATATATATATAATATCTAAATGTTCCTGAATTTAATTTGTATTAATCTGTCACTTTGCCTTTCATCCTCCAGTGACACATTTGACTCCAACTTCAGTTTGTGTGTCTTGAGGATGATGGATGGACTGGATGTCTCTGAGGAATTTGATTGTGAAGGTAAAGTATATTAATGTATGTATGTATGTATGTATGTATGTATATACATATATGTATTTATATGTATATATATATATATATATAAATATATATATATATATATATATATATATATATATATATATATATACATATATATATATATATATATATATATATATATATATGTATGTATGTATGTATGTATGTGTAACACCGTGCGGGAGGAAGGGAGTGCAAACAAACGAGAAACGAAAAACAACTCACGGGGCCAAAACAGCGACGAGCCCCACGGCTCGTCCTTTAATATAGCACAAAACGGCAAATACAAACTCAAACATAAACGGCGTACACAGTCACGTACATCTTAACAGAAGGCAACACATACAGTCAATAGAAACGTGAGCAATAATCCGTGACGTCCCGCCGCGCGTCACCAGCCTATAAACCCTCACACCCACACGGCTGATGGCAATGTGTGAGTGTGAGGCGCTGGCGACGCGGGCAAAGGGTTGCGGCGCCCGTAGCCGCAACCCTGGACGTTACAGTATGTATGTATATATGTATGTATGTATGTACAGT
>JAODTR010044781.1:2500-19104 GCA_025399935.1 Amblyopsis rosae | reverse complement strand
TGGGGGTCTTCTGAACCATTCTTAGTCTGGCCCCTCCCCTGAGACCACTTTGCCTTGGGAGACCCTACCAGGAGCATAAGGCTCCAGACAACACAGCCCTCAGGTTCATGGGGGCACCCAAACCATCAAAGGCAATGTCAACTAATTAAAACAAGTAAAAGATGTTGGAGCAGTAACGCCGTTGGAGTGATGACAGGGCTGATACGTTACAGTAGCTGTCAACCTGATACATGGAATGTACAGGATGATGTAACACTATACTATTGTGTGAGCCAAGTGCTGGCCTTATAAACACTGGTTATGACTTGTTTTCCAATTAGGATTAGATATAATTGAATTAATTAATTGAATTCCAGCGATAAATGCCCTCTGTGGAATTCCATGATACATTCCATTGATCCACAGTTGCCCCAGTCACTAATTGGACCACAATCATTGGCCATTTGTAGGAATTATACGTTATACGGAATGTAGCTGCTGCTTTGATGTGGTTCTGTCAAACTCAATGCAATTTCAGCTAAATTAACTATTTGGCCTGGTTTTCTGCAGTCCAATAACTCCAATAACTCTTTGCCCTTGAAAAGGCCATGACTGTTTGATCCAATATATTATTTAATTCTCAGCCTCAAGAAGGGTTTTTGTTGCATTTTAAGCAGGGAGTTATTGGTTGATAATAGAAGGTCACCTTGAGAAACAGTAGCTAAAAACGTGCATCTTGCATGCACAAATTCAAGGACCCTGTGAATTTGTGTATTGTATACTGTACATATTGTGGATGGAAGTGTGTACATCATGTTCATTTACTGTACATAATGTGTGCTGACCTTGGATGCCCGGAAGCAGAAGGCTGTAGAGTTTGTGTCAGACGTCTCCCGGTCCTGCAGAACGACACCCTTGTCCTCCGTCAGAGCCAGGTAGTGACCGGTGGTCAGGTGACGTAGTCTGAACGGCTGACCCCAGCGGATGTGACTCCCGCTCCAGCTAGCATAGCCAGCGTGGATGTAAACACACGCAAACACACAGAGACAAATACACACATTACCGTACGTACACACACACACATACACACATGTGCGTGCACACATGCAGGCAGACAGTTGAATTTCATAAGCTCTGTAAGCAAAATGTCTCCTAATTAGTTGACGCAAATATCGCTGCCAGCTGCAAATTAGCCATGTGTCATGCAGCTCTGTTGAATAATTACTAAATAATAGCTAAAAACGTTCGAGAAATTACGCACTGTGTGTCAGATAAGGCAAGGCGAAATTAGTCAAGCGTCCGCCGTAAATGTGACAAATCCCTCTCGTCTGCGAGAGAGAGAAAGGAGGATGGAGAATGCTGAATGACACAATGTCAAGGTCACAGTACTCACCGCTGGTAGTGACATCAAAAACACAGGGGGGGGAGTGACAGAGACACCAGGGAAATGACAGAAACAAAGACAAATGGGTATGGAGGAGGGAGGGAGAGAGAGAGAGAGAGAGAGAGAGAGAGAATATGGGATAATGGATGACGGCTGAAGCAGAGATGAGGCTCACCTGATCCGCAGTGGCTCCAGCCTCCACAGGGACCTGGCCTTGGCTCCAGCCTTACCCGTCTCATAGTTGACTATCCTGGGGACGGCAGAGCAACATGGCGGGGCTGAGCCTCTGGTTGTACTAAACTGCCCGGCAACTAATATTGTCAAGGTCAATTTAGAGTCACATTAAACATAGAAGAACAGCGCCTCTTATCCCCCGCACCCATTCTGTGACAGTGGTACAGTATTAACAAGACTCACACATATTGTATGTGCGTGCACACACGCATGTGCATGCGCACACACACACACACACACAAAAGCATGTTTGCTACAGCAAAGCATTCTTCCAACAGAGATGCGTGTGCCTAGATAACCCAGAGCAACAGTGTCTATCAGATATATGGCTGACTGGGTGGCAATGATAAATGCAATGGCTCAGCGCCCCTGCTGACAGTCTGCGTTTGATGCATCCCTGAAAATGTAGGATCTGTGAGTACACACTGCCTTTATTCAGCGTCAAGGAGGGGCAAGGGGATGAGCGCCTAAAAGAAGCTGACAGCTACTATCGCCCACACGTTTGTGTGCTAAAAATAGGGCGCGTAAACGTGCGTAAGAGCGGACGTGAGCAAACGTGCACAGGGGGGAGCGCACATCGCCCGGATTGTGCCCACACACTTTGAGCCAATTCGGGACGAGCGTTCTATTTTCTGTCTGACTGCTGAGCACCTGCGGGTAAATATAGCCGGGCGGACAGTTTGGCTGGTTAGCGACGTTCCCTTGAAGGCCCCGCAGAGGAAACGGAGGTGAAAGCACCATGAATAACTCACAGGTCAGTCTGGTTTCTCATACATTATGTACTACCCTTTTATCATTGAGAAATTACACCTAGCTGTTGCTGAGATGGCACCTCATAGGGAATCCTTTTTTTTCTAAACCTGTTCCCAAAGCTTCTGTAACTGCAGCTACACATGCAAATATGGGCAAAGATGTAATCAAATATAAAGTATATCAAAACGAAATTATTTTGTTATATTTTGTTAATTGTATGCACATTTAATTAACAATAGTTACACTATAATTAAACTTGTAATTCAGAGTCATTCAAAGTAATTCAAGTCATTCAAGTAATTATAATCTCAAAAGATATATTTCAGCCAAACAGCCAAAATGATTGTGGAACAGTAAACTTCTATTCTAAACCATAGTTTAAGTAGTATCTCATATAATATAATATAAATCTACAGTATACCAGCTTCAGTCAGCTCTGTATATGAGCAGTGCTATATATCTCACCTCTGTTGCTCTTCACTCTGGTCTGAGCCTGGGATAGTTAGGACCTCATCGTGACCGTGGAACAGACGCATCACATGACCACCCAGCAGGTAGCCTATTGGAGGGCAGGTAGCAAACAATTGTCGGGTGAATTTGAGGTTGTTAAGGCTATCACTTTACAACACTGGGCTGGTATGGTAGATGTGGTTTGATCAGACCTTCCTCTACATTGCTGCCTGAGCAGGTGGGATGGACGTTCCATAGGGTTTGCATGAAGGAGGCATCAACCTGGATATTGCCATTGGAAATGGACAGGTGCTGTGGTACATGGGAAAGAAATTATCATATAGACTATGAAGATTACAGACTAAATTAATCAATAGAAACAGAGTGTGTTTGCTGTGATTAAACACTTGAGTCAACAAACATGGATACAAATATTGATTACAATACTGCTTAGCTAATATTTTTAGCTAAGCTGAGCTATTTTGTCTATTAAACCAGCGTTTCTGAAGATAATGCAGCAGACTAGAGCAACCTAAATGTTTTAATTTAATGTTGCAGTAGCAAAACTAGATAATATAGAGTGACAAACTATAAATAACTACAAAAAGCTTTGTAATTATTGCACTTTAACATACAGTAAATGTCCTTATTATCATCCATGCACCACGGCAACTTCTGCACTCCTCTCTGTTAATATTCTTCCTTTGCCCCATACTACTATTTGCACATGTTGTATACTCTGTAGTGTCTCAGCTGCACCCAAATGAAAAAACTTGTATTTATAGACTAGATTTCTTTTTTTTTGGACTCTGTGTTCTATGTGTAAATGTACTGTATGTCTGTATGTCTTGCACATTTGCACTTTGTCTTGGCCAGGTCGCCGTTGTAAATGAGAATTTGTTATCAATCGGCCTAAAGTTTAAATAAAAAACAAAATAAAAAAGCTTTAAAAAAAACTGTACATTAAAATGTTCATGGATGTGTCTATGCAGTAACCCACAGTGAGAATAGTCATTGCAATGTTGATGTTTAAAAAAAAGAGAGAAATTCAGCGTTAAGGGGTTTGTGAAACAGTAAAGTCAGTTGTAGTCATTGATGTTGAGTTGAGTTCTAGTTCACCATGGAGCGCTACAGGCACACAGACATCAGAGTTTATAACCACCTGGGAACAGTATGGTAGCTGCTTTTTCTGACTGCGGTACTGTGTGTGCATGTTAAAAGCAATCAAATGCATCCATACCCTGTTCACATGTTTACGGTTTACATTAGCCAAAATCTGCACCAGCCACGACCTGATCAATCCCTTGCTACACATTCACAACCCCATATTCCCTCAGCTACTCATTTAAAATGAGATCATTAAGTGTACATTTTTATCCATAGAAACTTGCAATGAGTACAGAATTACAAGAAGCAGATAGGAATAGGAAAATAATGGTTAGAGGTAAGCCAATTGTTGGGCTCAAACCCATACAGGTTACAGGACCATCACTGGCTGTAAGTGGGTAGTGGTTATCCGGACATTGGCTGCTGTCCCTGCATGGTTTGCAGGGAGACAGTTCCCAGTGCTATCATACTATTGGCCAGTGCAGGAAACAACATAGGAGACCAGGGCAGCTTTGGACAGCAGAGATATATTGGTCGGCTCTAAATGGCAGGATGGCCTTAAGTGTTAAACTGCCCATAGCTGAAAGGCCACAGATTGTCATATGAACCCATAAATACTTGAGTTGCCTGTAAGGGTTTAGTGGAAAAAATGCCAGAGGCTGAAAATGGATCCCAGTATCACAGGCTGTGTCTAGACGGGACGGAACACTTCTGCTTGATGCAATCATGTCAAGTCACGTCATCCCCCCCAAAATAAAAACGCGTTGGCGTTTACTTTGAGGGGTTTAAACCTCCTGCTGGGGGTACAGGTAATTCAAAACCAATGCTGTATGGGCAAACGACATTGTGATATTTTGAAATTGTGCCACATCAGAGGAAGCATTGTTGATACACTCTCACATACAGTACAGTACAGTACAGTACAGTACAGTACACACTCCCACTGGCTTCTATCGTCATCCTGTAGCCTACAACCTTTCTGCTACAGTATTGCTTGGCACATCGGATAATACAAACAAAGAGAGATCCCAAAGAGCAAAGGCATTAACTTAACAGCAGCAGCAACCAGAGCAGAGAGGATTACAGACTCAGGACAAAATGGAAAAGAAGACTTACGAGGTATCTCTCTGAGGAGACGCTGACCAGGATGAGGTCATCGCCAATGCGAACCTTCTCCCCTTCCGACCTCTGCTTGGATGCAGGGTGGATAGTCCACCAACAGGCCTCACCTTCACATACACACGCACGCACGCACACACGCGCACAGACACACACACACACACATACCGTACACACACACAGAACCATAACGCCAAAGTATGTTAGTACATACTAATGCAGACATTCACATGCAGCCACGCATACACGTACACATACACACACTGAGAGCTATTTTGAGGAAGAAAAAAACAATTTAATGTATAATCTTTAGAAACCCCAAATTCCACTGTCAAAATGCCACCTGTTACTAATTGCCTAATTAGAGGAGAATATGCACTGATACAAGTGACTCATTCCTGAGCCACTTGTGTCACACACACACACACACACACTCACAATTAGACAAAAGCACTCATACAAACACAAGCACACACTTGGAAGAGCCACAGCGACAAAGCCTTGTCATGTCACACAGAAGTGGCCGGTGGTCTATTTCATAGTGCTGTAATATTAATGCGTGCACGTGCAACGCTGGCCTTTGCGTCGGGATGAGGCAATATAAGGACAGCGGGAACGTCAGGGGGAATTGTAATCAACAGCACTGACAGAGGAGGCAAGCTGCACGCATCCTCAGCGGTCCACGGGGGAACAGAAACCAATGACAAGTACGGAGCGTGTCACAAAAGGCAACGCACGGAATATAAACAAACACAAAAGGGCCTGAGAATAAAAGCAAACAATGCAGAGAGTCAGACTGAGAACAGGGGAAAGGGGGAAAGAGACAGCGAGACAAAGGAGAACAAGGAGTGAAATGGTCGGCGGCGGTATTACAGTAAAGTAAAATTATTTTTGTTTTGTTTATAACTTACCTGTGGAGTCCTCCTGCAGGCCCACGTCAAAGGAGAGCTTATCCGTCTGTGACCTTGAGGTCTTCAAACAGGTGAGGTACTGTGGCCCGACACAACATCAAACCCACGTTAGAGATAAAGCACACCACGAGTCCGCTTGGGACTCACAAGTCTTTTTTGTTGTGATTTTGTTCAAGTGTGTCATTCATTTGAATACACAATAATATACAAGGATGTGATCCGCTTCATAAACATCTTTACAATCTCAGAAAAAAATAGACCATTATAAAGACATATTTAGACTGACTCAAATGAACGAAATTCGAGATGCGCTCATTTCACTGAGTGACTCGAAAATATCAGTCAGTAAAAAGGACCAAACTTCCCATCACTAACGTGCACTTCACTACATAGTAACATAAATGTGGGCGTAACAGAATAGATGTGCACCTCTTTTAAATGCCCCTGTGTGTGTGTTAAGGTCTCTCACCATGGAGCTGAAGGAATGCCTCAGAAGAATGGCGTGTCCGTACAGGAGCGTCCTGTGTCCGCCGCCTTGGGCTGCCTGTGTGGAGACAACAACGCGCACGTGCCTCGTTACACCGTAGCTCTGTTTCCTGTCAGAGCAAGACCCCCCGCGGCCCCCCTCCGCGGCTTTCACCGGCAACCTCTTGGCCCAGGACATAGAGAGGGTCCGCTGACATCTTACCTCTGGCCTCAAACAAAGACATGCATGTGTCTTGACAATAGGAGGAACCTGCCTATCTTTCCTGTATCCATGTGACTGAACATGATACAGAGCCGCCATCGGCTTAGGTGGCTGCTCGGCGGGGTTAGGTGGGATGCAGGCAGGGTTGGGATTGGTTCTACGGCCCGTGATGCAGAGGGAGCAACAAAAATGGAGGCTTTTTGTTGAGTTGTGGCTTTCTGCTGTTGCTGTTGTCGCCAGGCAGACAGCACGTCGATACTCACCTTCTTAATGAGCCTCTAGGAAGCATTAAGGTAAAAAAGAGTGAAATGACTTAGAATGAACTGTGGCTCTCTCTGGTCGATGCTATTATCTAGTGTAATACACAAACCTTGATTCAACCAAATCAAGTATAGCAGAGTAGGTTTTGGTGGGGGGTAGCTTACAGTGTATGAAATAACACTTTAAAGTCTAAACTGTAAGGAAGGGATAGTAAGATATGACTTTGACATCAAAATCACCTAACTTACTTGACCCTTATTGTGTCTGAGTACGGTTTGTGTGACTTATGAGGCTTGGCAGTGCCTTAGAATGAATTCGATAAGCCCCTTTCGCTCCCCCCTGCTAACACAATAGCTGGCCTGGTAATCCGAGGCAGCAGTGTTGTGCACATTGCAGAACTAGCTGCCTGTGTGTGTGTGTGTGTGTGTGTGTGTGTGTGTGTGTGTGTGTGACTGGCCAGCGCTGTGTTCTGGCTGAGACACAGAGCCTAATGCAGAGAGGCATATCCAGCTGCAATCACCACAACCAATAAACTGTAGCTGGGCTGGAGGCGCATAACTCTCCCAGTATGTGGGCTGTCCCTCCCTAAGCTAGGAACTAGCCTACGGAGGCGGAGCAATGGCGGCAATTGCAGCCCATCAGCAAGTTAAAAAGACAAACTTCTGCTTTCTATCTTGAGACACAGTGCGGCAAAACATTAAATATACCCCGTGACCAGATGATCACAACTATTACTAAGATTTTCGGAGGCAGGGTAGGAGAGAGTGCAAACTGGTGACTACTGTAGTCACACTATGACATCCATTGAAAAGCCACAGTGTGTGTGTATGTGTGCGTGCGCGCGTTTGTGTGCATGGGTGTCCCAGTCAAACAGCGACTGGCTGAGAGAGTCGTGGTGACGACAAGGTCAAATGAACGCCACTGTAGCCTGGCCCTGAGATGTTCCTTTAAACAATTTACCCTCCTTGCTACTGACCAACGCTGAGTCAATATCATCGGAGCTGTGATTGAAAACACCAAATCATGTGGTTGGGAGTTGCATGCGATGATTTCTCTCATTGTTTACAGGCTCCACAGAGGACCCGCGATCGTCGACCAGATTGCCTTTTCGGGAAAGAAGCTTGAAATTAGTGATTTGTTCCAGCCAGTGTCTATTGATAAGCCTATCAGCTGAGACACATTCAACCTCCATTCCCCCTGTAATGGTGCTTTCAGCTGTGACGTTTCAGCGCAGGAGAAGAATGGTGAATGTGAGGGAGGTATTGAAAACAGATAAACGTGAGGGAAGAGAATACAATGGAGCAACACGGCTAAATTGGCCCATCCTTGACATTCAAGCAGAGGATATACTGCAGTCGGGAACAATGTAAACAAATGAAGTAGTGTGACCATGACATGCAGGAGCTAACGTAACCTTTAAATGAATGCGCACAAAGATTTAAATACACCAGTAATGCATTGCATATTTTAACACATCATGATAAGCTTGTTATTTACTATGGCCAGAAAAGGTGATGATACAAGATTTGCGACTAGCTGCTAAATGTGTCGTGAATCTTTAATGTTTGGAGCGCCATGCCTCTTTCTACAGAGGCTTGTCATTCCGGATTGACTTGCAGTAAATCACTGCTTGTCAAGTACAGTCACAAAGCTCTAACCAGTCCATTTATCTCACAGTAGTAGTCAATGATTATGTGGCTCATCAGCTAGAGATTTATGGAAATTCTGACCATCATTAGATTTTCAATAAAGCGAGAGCTGGTTAAAAAGCCAAAAGCCCATCAAGGAAAAGGTGAAGGTTTTCATGCCAACGCCATTTTAAATACAATTATTGTTGTATTATTGTATTGTATAAGTAAAATGCTGCATCGCCACATCATCAAATTGCACACAGCCATTATGAATGAGCCTAGATATACTGTGACGATTAGAACAAGTCCCACCATTCTACATCCCCCAGACACTAATGTTAATATCCTTAATCTGAATCTAATCAAGTGTTGCATCGCCTCTTCACATGTGGGAAGTAATAGTCTAAGCGTTGTGTGTGGGGACCCTAATTAGAAAAGCTACTGTACACTAAGATCTATGGGATTGAGACCCAAGTCACCTGACACAATCAAACAATTTTATAGCCTATACTGTAGATTCCAGCTACCACATATCACGACTACGACCACTCGCACTGATTCCTGAGGCCTAGGATCTGGTATAAATTGTGAATATGAATGGGATGGAAACAGGAATGCCCATTGTACACAACAAAATCCATAATGCTAGTTAGTTCAGTGAGCAGTTAGTTCAGATACATAAATTGATGTTTAGGTACTGTAAGCTTTGTGTTAGCATTTAACATTTAGTGAATGTGTACACTAGCGTATTGTGTGCTATGATGCATGGGTTGGTATATATAGGATGGAGAGGGGAACTGTGACTAGATCTACTATATCATGCATTACAGCAGTGGTTCTCAAACACAAGACATACTAAATTATTAAAGAAAAAATAATGATTATTTACAGTCTTGACGTAATCTCCCATCACCCCCACAAGCATCTTGTGACCCCCAGGGGACCATCATGACCCCTTACTTTGAGAACCACTGCATCAGAGGTTAAAGGTGAATGATATATGAATGGCATTAACATAACATACCCATCGGTCCGGGCCGCGTGTCTAATATGAGGAAGGTGGAGATTATACACAGAACATAGGAGATAAAGATGGAACCATTACATATCTGAATATATACACAATACATATACAACACAGGAGCAGAAATTACAGTGAATGTGAACACTGATAATTAGACTTACAACCACATTATTTTTATTAAATATGTATAGTCTCATCAAATGCAAATCTATTATGTTTCATTACACTACTATTGGTGCACTATACGAAAACATTAGCTCTCAGCGTAACAGAGAAATAAAGACATGCTTTATGTTTCCTTGATTGTATTATTGTATTGCACTGCAAAGAGAAAATGTGCTAAGGCTTTAATGTACAATGCACACGCACGGCTCTTTAGAAATGCTGATAATACCAAAGCATTCTCACTCTCTTTAATATTCATTGAGGGCACACAACCATTATGCTGGAGTCCTCAAACCATCATAATGTGCCAATTTTATCCATCATTCTCTTTATGGGAAGTAAACAGGTTTACTGGCAAATACCATTCAACATTGAAGCAGGCTGCATTGTAACTAACAGTAACAAGACCTCCATGTTTGACATTGAACCTCTAACATAAATGGGATGGTGTTTATGACGCAGGGATAGGACGGAAAAGTGGGTGTTTTTCTGTCTTACTGTCACTCTCTCTCTCTCTCTCTCTCTCTCTCTCTCTCTCTCTCTCTCTCTCATACATACACACACATATATTCTGTCACACGCTTAGTACCCGCTTCAGACCGTTAATGCATGCGTGTGTGTGCGTGCGTGTGCGTGTGTGTGTGTGTGTGTACGCGCGTGTGTGTAACATTGCTCACCCCTTCACTGTTCTGTCCGTTCTTAGCCAGCATCTCCTGGAGGGCTCGCACTGAGAGGGACTGTTCCAGAACGAAGGTGCAGATAGCCAGGTCTGGAGGGACATACTGGGGCAAGAGAAAAGCAGGCCTCAGGCTAGAGTGCTAACACTGCGGCGGTGAATGTTTACTTTCCCAATAAACATTCACCACATGTATGACAGCATTACAGTAACTATTCTCCACACTAGAGAGAACAGAAAAAGGGGGCTCGTTGTATGGCTCGTTTGTGTTTGGACTTTAAAAAAATGCAATAATAAGTCACTGGTGCAACGGCAATCAATCTCATTTGTTGCAGTGAGCCTGCAGCCATTACTCTTTTTTTATATATACCTCCTCTAAAACAATGAATAATCGCATTGCCTGCATGACGACACAATCATTCCCCCAACCACCAACAGTCAACTAATAATCAAGACAGATGCAATTTTCTTTTCCATTGTAGTAGATGGTTGCTGCAAAGTGTAGGCGGATGGGATTCCATTTTTAACTATCTGAACAGGACATCTATGTATAAGATGTATACGCCAAGAAGGCGGCATGAAAGTCTAGCTGTGTGGCTGTTACGGTACGAGCCCTGGCCTACCTGTAAGCATCCTTGGGCAAGAGGCCTCATCCCTATATGCTCCTTGTGACACATGTAATTGTACTGTATTTAACAAAGTATCTGTGGAAAAAAGCTTCCACTTAATGAAGTCATTGAACTTTTATAACACTTTAATGAACTTAAACAATACTTCTATTAGTGTCCTATCTACGGTACAGTATATGTACCCCATGTGGGCGCATATCAAGAAATTATTACTAGAGCAAAGTTGCCTTCAAACTATATTGATTTGGATTTGCCTAGTCAACTATTATTTGCCATGTAAGCACATTGCCCAATCATTGCCTAAGAAAAGCTAAATTGGAACTACAGTATTTCCCCTAGTAGGATATTCTGATTATACTGCATGTGCTGACAGGCACATTTTCTCAGTGTTACACCCTGGTTTCATCTTATCCATCCATCTTATCTTATCCACCCACCTTAATAGACTAGATTATATGTATCAATGAATACTTTACATATTAAGAGCCCGCTGGTCTGGCCACAGCATTAAAGCTCTCAATAGGTCTTGGAGGGAGAGATATAAATATGTAAGTGGAAGTGAAATTCTCCTCCTTATAAATCAGGGCAGGACTGAGTAGGCCAGGACAGCACAGGGCAGTATGCTGACGGAATGAGGTAAACCGAGACAAAGGCATTGTGGGATTTGGCCCCAAGACAAATGATAGCAGGCTATACACAGAATATGGCCTCCTTATTGAGCATCTCAACTTCTCCCAAACTAGTTCATTCACGCAGGTTAATCTAACCTTGATTTCCAGAGCCCAGTATTGGGGCAGGGTAACACATGAGTATAACAATGTGGATGCTTAAAAAAGTAAGGTACAGACAACTTGATCTGGTTTTGATTTGCAGTGACACATGCTGCCACATTGGGGTCTGGGCATCTATTTCTGAATAGCCTCAAGTTGAGGTGTCATTCCTAGATGCCAACAACAATTTTTCAATGGGATTTTATTTCTGAACTGTGCCTCCGAAATACAATACACAAGTATACACCACAAATGACATCCACACAGGACATTCGATACTGTACACCACACTGTTCCATCCAAAACTAAATGGTTTTGACTAGATGCTTTCCCAAATACCAGAGAAACATAATTGGCAATAGAGTAACAATATGGGAAACAGAGAATATACAGTAGGGAAACAGACAGGAAAACAATAGGCGCCATTAATTTTCAATGTCTGGGAGGCCAGAGGTCACCAGAAGGGATTTATTAGTCTGGGTGGGGGGTTTGAGAAATGCTCAACATCTGCGCGATAGTGGCTAGCAATGGAATTTAAGTGTTTGTCTTATGAAGCTATCACAATGGAGCAACACAACACAGGAGGTGACGAGAAGCAATATGATGACGTTTTTACTGGTAGGGGGAGAGGTGTCGCTTTAGTACAGTTAACCTTTGACCTGTTGCAGCACATACTGAGTGGGTAGTGAGACAGGAGGGTTTATGAATACCCAACCGCTGGCTTGCGTTTAAAATTCTGAATGGGAATAGCAAGGAAACAACTTTAAGTATCACACCAGCTCACCATGCAAGGACTGAGCTACTGAGCTGCAAGAGAGGCTTGAAAGACTCTGATTGTGTTGTTTTTCTACTCTCTTGGGAGGTCAAACGTTAAAGATGAATATCCTGAGGAGGTGGCCTCAACATTTGCCACTGCTGCTCTGCCTAACTGGATAAATTACTAGCATTGTTATCAAATGGAGAGAACTCAAGGATCATAGCCAGCTGGCCGCAAGTAAATCATGAATATCCATATCTATCACAAAGAAAATATGGTGTGGATTCACAATCACAGAGACATACACAAAAATGTCCCAACATTGTACAGTAGGGGAGGGGGCTTGTTTTGCTGACTGGCGGGGGTCTTTGGTTATATCTCAAACAACTGGCTGCTCATTGGCTGCTCTATTCACCACTTCGTGGGTGATCCTTGGTGTAGAGGGGGAGAGGTGATGAGGCCAAAGTGTCAGAGAGGGAGAACATCCACCACACCTGTTAAATATAATTACCCCTCTCCCAAAAAAAAGAAAAGAAAAAAGAAAAAGGACGAGGAATGGATGGATGGAGGGAGGGAGGAAGGTAGGTTTGGTTTAGGGGATGGGGGCTTGTCATACAACATAGCAACCTTACTGTAGTTACTACATCTGTCTCTGCTCTGTACACACAGCCCCACGTCGATAAGAAATAAACAGGAGTGTGCAGGACAGGGTCACAAACCAGTGGGGTGATGTGCGTTCATGTTTTAAAGGCTGCAGAGACAGTACAGACAATCCTTTATCTATCTGTGGGCCAGCACACACTCTCAGTCGTGTGCTATCTGTATGCATGTGCATGGCATCCTATCGGCACAGATTAATCTCAGACCATGCTAATGGATTATGATTAAAAGAGCAATCAATGCGGAAAAAGCCAATTAGGCTACGCTGTCAACAGGGTTCTGCTAAGGCAAACAGCGAAGTCGGTTTAGAAACAGGCCAACAGGGAGCATTTCTGATAGGTTTAGCCAGCCTGTTATCACATATCAGCTAAACATCACTTTCTATTTGTAAATTGTATATGTCTGACATCTTTATCGATATTTGTTCGTCAACAAGACCATAGATGTTTGTGGCGTAAAGAGCAAGCATGCTTTATAATGTGCTTAAGTGTATAAAGGCCCCACGCCATTGATTAGAAAGGTAAGCAATTAAAACTTAAGTCATCCATCATCGTTAAAACTTTGCACTCAGTTGCACAAAGCGGTTACTTTGTCAGTAACAAATCAGCTGCACAGCTGCATTGAAGCTGTGGGCAATTACAGCCAACAATGGCACAAGCTGTTTATGAAACCATCCATCAAACAAAGTCCAGGGGTGTAATTATTGTCTTGTGACAGACCTGCAGAGATGTGCAGTGGTCTGTAACCTCTGGAAAAACCATCAAATAAAGGACTGCTTAATGTTGGCATGCTCTTGCATTCAAGTTTGACGAAGTGCTGATCTGCATGACTTAGGCCTGGAAGTCACACCTAACAACTTCTAGCCCGACAATGCACAGCAACGCCCTCCTAACCCTGACGCGTTAATTGTCTGAGAATCCTGCTGTGTGCTCTGGGCTTTATAGAGAGTATTTTATCTCTTAATAAAGATGGCCTAAGTAGCTCTCTGGTTATCATGGAGTTTCGGAACTCGTAAAGTTCCATGTGTGTGCATGCGTGTATGTGTGTGTGTGTGTGTGTGTGTGTGTGTTCGTGTGTGTGAGCAACCAGTAGTACGTGCATGTGTGAATGTTAGACAGCGTGATCAAAGTAACACAGAAATCTGTTGCACTGAGCGCTCAGTTTAAAGCGGCCCAACATGGGGCAATACAGTAAGGTTTTCTGCTTACCTTGGCCTCTGATGTGGGCTCCAGGTAACACAGCCGATTGCCGAGCCCCTCTGCAGTCAAGCAGAACTTGCGATTCTCTTTCTGGATGCAGGCCACACACTGGAGCACCACTTCATCATCCTGCCAACACACAATGAAGGGACTTCAGCCTTATTATGAGGGTGCATGTGTGTGTGTGTGTGTGTGTGCGCGCGCGTGCCTGCGTGTCTCTATGTGAAAGGCTGACATTTCTGTAGTGTCAAAACACACTTCCACAGGTGGTACACTGATCACACTTGTTGCTGTTCCTTACCTAACAACCTCACATTTACAAGCAAATGCTATTGAGTAGGCCTGCATAATTCAACTCCCACTCAACTCCCACATAGCTTATGTTTATATACTGTATATATATATATAGATACAGTTATATATGGGCAGCATCTTACTTTTAAGTGGAGTATCCAGTTTTATGCATGAACACAATCATATGATCAAGATGCTTTACCTTAAACTGGATATGTAGCTTATTTTACTTTGGTTTATAAAAAACAAATTGTTGTGTTGGTTTGTTTATGTGACCCCAGCAGCATATTTTATGTGCATGTGTTTATTGTAGAGGATAGGAAATTTCCCATGCAGGAAAAACTATCCGCGTTGGCTGCCTGTATTACTGTACATGGATTATTTTAGATTCATGTAACGGTAATAACTGACTAGTTCTGCCATATGTTAATTTTCAATAACAATGGACCGAAAATACCAGAGCCAAGATCCATCTCAGCACTATGCCACCACAAACAGTTAACACATAGCTAATTAACATGTATTTGCCCTCCTACACATTGTAGCCTATCCTTTCTCTTTCTCTCTGTGCGCCAAGCTAATTGGGCAGCATTCCCCTAAATGTGTTGATCAAACAAAAAGTAGACATTGAGGATCCCTTTGAGTCACCCCAGTCTATTTATTGTAGAACAAAACAAATTAAAGTCAAGGATTGGTGCCTTAAAAGAAAATAAACACATGCATTTGTGTAATGGAATGGAATGTAATGGAAAATAACTTTTGTCATTGCAAAAACTCTGCAATACAACAATAGCAACAGTATTTGCATTACTGTCAAATAGCTATAGGTTTAGATATGAGAATAAAGTAAAACCATTGGGTGACCATAATGTAAAATCAGCTTCACCGACAGCCGCCTAAATAGCCACCGGTGATTAGTGACCACCTTGTCAATGATTAACAACACTATTATTCCTAGCTGCTGTGCATGTTTTGCTTAAAAGGAGCTCTAAATAGGAAACAGGTACATGACAAAAGAAATGACGAAGGAGACTATGGGCTTTAAACCCCACCTTGTGCCTATGTGTAGGTGTACTGGGGCAATTATATCCCTGAGCAAACAAGGCTGCTTAAGCGCACCTGAGCCTGACAAGTGGAAACAAACAGCTAATTCCGCTGCCATGCAAATGGCTCGCTTGTGTTCACTGTGGTGGCCCTGTAAATGCTGAATTGTATATTGTTCCAGATAGTAGCGCAAGAGGAAAGTGCTGATTTGAGCTGCAACAATAGAGAGAGAGGGAAAGAGAGAGAGAGAGAGAGAGAGAGAGAGTGAGAGAGAGAGCGAGAGAGAACGAAGCAGCTACATCTGAATTATTTAATGGTGGTGGGGGGGGGGGGTATTTTACTTAAAGGCAGAGTGCGCTAGTAGAAGTAGCAATCAAAACACACAGTGGAAAATGTATACAGAGTGGATGTGATTGTGATGGTGGTGAGGGCATTCACATTCTGTTAATGCACACAATTGGCCTCTAGGAGCGAGTCAAAGTCGGTGCGACAAGCCCGAGGGGGGTCCTTACGAACAGTCCTCCTGACACATCAGTTCTGGCATAATCTCGTATGTTCTTCAGATGTGTTGAGGAGATATCCATAACAAGGACTTTGCTCTCTACACTGCCTTTCACTTCACCAAGACAGTAACAGTACACACACTGCCCTGGCTGTAATATTGGTGAGATGAGATCTGTACTGTAAGACCTATTAACAGATAACATCCACTGTACACATCATGGTGACTGCAGCAATTGATTGCAACATTGACAGCACTACTATTATTATTAGTAATATTATATGGGATAATGCTACGGGTCAGGATCAATTTGACAATGTTGTTCACCTTAGATGCAGATTGATGCAGTATGAATAGCCTATTGCCT
>JAODTR010044770.1:0-19104 GCA_025399935.1 Amblyopsis rosae | reverse complement strand
GACAACACAGCTCTCAGGATCATAGGGACACACAAACCTCTCCACCACGATAAGGTGATGGTTCCCGGAGAGGATGATTATGAATGATTATGAATATATGTGTAATAAGAAGAACATTGCCCATGTATAGGACACAATATCCTACTTGAGAACACTGCAGTTTTTTGTTTGTTTTTTGAAGACAAAGTTACATCATTATGCATGTAGGCTTTGACCACACCCCTCTGGCCTCCCTTTAACCATGCTCTGTGTGTGGGGAAGAGGTTTGTTGTTGATAGACGTGTGTGTGTGTGAGACAGAGACAGAGAGAGACAGAGAGAGAGAGACAGTGTGTACTGCAGGTCCATTCTGTCAGGGGTGTGGCTAGGCTGGTCACTAGAGGGAGAAAGAGAGGCAGCTCTGCGCCGCTGTGAAAACATTACACATATAATAGAATGACATGATATATATGGGGAGGGAGAGAGAAAATGGGTGCTCAAATGCAAAATGGTGATGCAGCAGCATGGAGAGAGAGAGAGAGAGAGAGGAAATCGCCAATTATTTTCTTTTTTAAATGTCCACTCTGCTCTGTCCCTATCGTCTGCTCTCCCTCTCCCAGCGCACCGCCACCAGAGCAAGATAAATTGTTCAAGTCCAACCACATTATGTCACACTGCAACTCCCTGCACACACACACACACACACACACACACACAGGAAGACAGGTAGAGGGAGAGACAAGTGGAGTGAGAAACAAATATATAAACAACTGTAGAGACTAGACTGGAGAGGAAGAGTAGCATGCATGGATGCCTTGCTCATTAAGCTCGTCACATTATTTTAGCCCTGTGGTTTATTACACTTAGCGAGGACACTAGGCTCTCTCTCTCTCTCTCTCTCTCTCTCTCTCTCTCTCTCTCTCTCTCTCACACACACACACATAAGGCTTCTTCCTGCCGCTGGTTACCGGGATGTGTTTGTGCCTTAGTGTATTTAATATGATGAAGATGATGATTCATGACATTCTATGGCAATACCTCATCATTCCATTGGACCCAGGGCAGGAAGCGGTGGTGGTCTTCGGAGGGAAACCGTATGCTAATGGAATGCTAATCGCCTCATAACCTCCTCGGAAAATGTACTAACAGGCGCAACCCCAGAGTCATGTGTGTGTCTGCATCAGTGTGCGTGTGCGCGCGCACGTGCGTGTGTGTGTGCATGTTGTACAGTAGTGATGTGCTCTGTCAACCTGTTCAGTGTAATAAGACAGAATGGGCTTCTTTTCAGGCCCTCTCCCTCTGCTGATTTATAAAATGTGTGACTTGGAGTAAACACCTCAATCCCTACGAAGGCCATGACTCTGAGAGATAATCACTCCCAAACTGTGTTCAGTTTGGGGTCTGTGAAAACTTTTTAACAGCACATAAAACATAACATGTTAACATGTTTTAATCAGCTTGATATTCCATGACTTTTCCTAACTTTGTGGCCACTACTCATTTACATTGTTTTTGTTTTGAAACTGTGTTTTATACACCCCCTACAAAGAGACCACAACTTAACATGGTTAAATGCAATAAATGAATGTGGATAATGTTCATTTGTTTAGATGTTATTTAGGGTATAGTTGACTCAAAACTATTCTTCTTCAATAACAACACACACACACACACACACACACACACACACACACACACACGCACACACACACGCACACACACACACACACACACATTCCCGATGTTATACAGTATTGTATAAGTGCTAGGAAGCAGATATTCAAAGTTTTTTCACGCAGGTGCGCTAGATTATCCTTAGGAAAACATCTCTCTCTATTCTCAGCCAAGCACACAATATTCAAGCACACAATATTTGTGTGTAGAAAATGTAGTTTTTTGGGGAAACTGGGTGATGCCCCACACAACATGCCAACCCCAGTGAGGTGTTAGGGGGAACAGAGTGGTTTAGCAAAAAAAGGGAAGAACAGAGCCTTTCAATCTAGTTTGATTGGTTTTTAATGTTAACTAGAAATAGATGTTCTGTTGCTCATGTTCTGGACATTCCTTTTATATACGTGAATGTGATGAGGATATTCTGAAGTTGAGGATAATGAGGAAGGCCTGAATATGAGCAAGGCTCCTTGTATGAGAGTGGTTTCTTCTAAGTTGACCCCACAGTGTATCTCAGTCCCAGAGCATATTGTCCAGCCAGAATAAGTGACAGTATAATAAAAATGGGAAAGTCTCCCCTGATGAAAGTCATGATAGGCTCAGCTCTTAGAATATATCATCAAAACGATTGCTGGTCCCACATGATACGGTACCAGCTGTGTCACAGACATCAAATCTGCTTTTGAGCACTCCCTTCCACATCCACTGTGAGATGACAAACTTGAGATGACAAATATACATTTACAAACATTAACATCTGTCCAATTCCAAATATCATAGGTCTATACTCTTCGAGTCAAAATTTTTTATATTTTATATTTGGCCATGCAGCCAATTTAGTGTGTTTAAATATGATATAATCCCCTGTATAATCAAACAGTAAAGTTTTATGATGATATATACATATTTTCTATTTTTGAAAATTACAAGCCGGGTTTGTTATTGGAGGGTTAAAAATACACTTTTTTTGTTGGGTGTATAGAAGCCAGGAATACTATTTAGCAAAGAAAACTTTGAGAATATTGAAACCAACACTGTTGTTTTTTAACAAATAAGTAGTGTGGTCTCTAAGACCCCAAACAAAGTCAAGGTACCAGTCAATCTGAACAGAAGAGGGTTAAAATGCATATTCAGTCTTTTATACATAGTCTCTCTTTAGTTATTTACAAGAAAAAAGTTTTTTTCCCCCTCTTTTTCTCCTCCAAAAACTGTGAACAAATATGGGAGATGCAGTCACTTGGGACAGTGGAATATCAATATGCAGACTAAGTGGGGTTATTCAAACCAGCAGGACTGAACTACTTAAGAATTTGATATGAATGAGTATAACAGCAGGCAATGCATGGTTTTCACCAGAGAGTAGAGTGCTGCCTTTATTTGCTTTATTTTTTTCATCTGGTGATCTCTTTGAGGTCCACCAAGTTTTTTTCTCCACTACCTTATTAAATGAAAATGCGAAGTATAGTACCACTTTTTCAACTTCAGCATGAGGCATTTATATGTGTTTCTGGGAGTGCATTCTGCCTTGCTTGGGAGATGTGAATTTGGTCCCATAGTATAATGTTCCCCCTTAACACAAAACCTGTGCAAAGTGAACAAATAATTATCACATTTTATTTTTATTCGGTAAGAGCAGAAGGTAGGAGCATTGTGAATATCCTGAATATCAGAAGTGTATGCTAAAACTTACTTATTTAAATATTTACACTTTTTCTGGAAAACACACACACCATATAAAACTGCTATAATCCAAATGTATACATTGTATGCCAAATATACATTTGTATACCAAATGTATAATATTCCAAATGTATAATATTCCAAATGTATAAATTATAACGATTCCATATTTCCATATAGTGTCTGTTTGAGTCTCTCAGTGGGCCTCCTAGCCCATCTCAGCAGAGACTGAACCTTTGAATACAAGACACACTGCTTGATTGCTGGTTTAATGTTATGTATGTCTTTGTGTATGTGAATGCATGTGTTCATGTGCAGGTGATTCTCATTGGTTTATAGTCAATTTTTCATTCAATTTTAAATAAGTACAGTATAATCAAATATTGTAGTTGTACAGTAAAATAAGACAAGATGACAAAATGTATTGTACACAGACAGACTATGTCAATAACAACCTACAAATAAATTGGTAAATAGGGTAAATTACTGTACAGCTATAATGCCCATGCATGAACTTGTGCAAACGAGTTGGAGGTGGATGTGAGTGAAAACACCCAGATAAACACTCAGTTTATCTATTACTTAAAGTTACTCTGCAAACCAATATATCAATCAGTGACCAATGGGGTTAGGTATGTGCAATGACATTGAAGTCAATCATTGTTTTGAAATGGTGGTAGAGCTAGATGAAGCAATACAAGCAGTTAAAGCAATGCTAATTGGTTAAAGACTCTCAAATTGTTTCAAAATTTAACAGAGGTCTACACCCAGGATGCAATGACTGTTAACATTTCCCAGTGGAGCTTATCAAGCCCCTATTCACATAGTGAATTTTGGGTCTTGTTACACCAGGCTAGCATTCATGTATACACACACACACTAACACACATCTCACTGCCTCTCCTCGACATGCTCTCATTCTCCATAATTCCATCTATTCTAGGTCCACCATGCTCTTTCGCCTCGCTGTCCATCTTTGGGCATAGAGCCCCATAAGACTGTCAATCAAGTCAGAAGTAATGTGGTTTTATTTGACATCTGTCCCCGTGTCATTGGCTTTTCATAGAGGGGGCTGCAACCTCCAAGGGCACTCTATACAATGAACAAGCCCCTTAGGATGGAAATAAGTAATTTGATATAAATCAGATAGCATGCGCTAGTAATCCACACAGTGTCTACTGAATGACAATTCTTTGAAAATGAATCGAAAGGCTCTAAAGAAGAAATCAATATGGAACCAGAGCACTTTAGCTAACTTTAAATATGACTTGCAGATGTTCACACATTTAAACATGTTAGGCTAGCTGCTGGGTCCAAAACATCTGGATAATATAACTTTGCTTGAAATGATTATAGTGATTAGATTCAAGCACAAAACCTGTTTTCCTTATATAAAAAATAAAACTTGATCCATCCATTTTTAAGCATATTTCTCATTAAATACGTTTGCAATTTCTAGAGAATTACCCCAAATTACACCCATGAATATGCACGGAGCATGTTATTATCATAACACGCTGTGTCCTACACATAAATCATCTGTAATTCATATTCATGTATGACTGAATGGATTGTTTATGCAAAGTAGCCTTTTGAATTATTCATTGTGTAGTTGCCTGCATGTCAAATGCTAAATTTACTTACTTACGTAAGTGTATGTAAGTGTGTGTGTGAGAGTGGGTGTACATGGATGTGACCATTGCATGCTTGTGCGAGCGCATGCAGTACGTGTGTGCATGTGTACGACCAACTGATGAAAGTGTGTCTTTCGTCCAATTATTGTCATCAGATAGTCATTTAGGACTGACCTCACGTAATGGGGCCTGACAGTGAGTGGCTAAGACAATAATTACAAACACACAGGCAGCCTGTATCAAAGCCTGTGGGCTAGAATAAGAATCATTTTAGAACTGTTACGAAGGAGAAGCAATTATCCACACACAACGCAGGGCTGGGAGAGGCAAAGAATGTTAAACTGCAATGGGTAAGACACTCATTTGTTTAAAATGGGTTCATTTGTGTGAATATTAGAGGATAGTATGAAAGGTTTAATGAAAGCGCAATGACCTGAATTCCTTTTTGACACTTTTTTTTTAACAACTTACATTTGTCTTTTAGCTTTTCTTGTCATCTATGTTTCTCCTCTCTCCTCTCCTCTCCTCTCCTCTCCTCTCCTCTCTCCTCACCTCCCTTCTCTGTCCTCTCCTCTCGCAGTAGATGTCACTGCAGTTCCACCAGGCAGGGGAGTTAGCTGCAATGCATCGTGGGACGCTCGTCGGTGACGATAGTGGTGACGACAGGGTCTGGAGAGGGGAGGAATGGAGGTAGAGCGGGGCATTATTATCAAACACAGTTTCTTGTACTGTTAGTCATTCCCCTTACCAAACACTTAACACGTCACACATGTGCACACACACACATCCACACGATAGAATTCCTTAATAAACCCTATGATATTGATACCCACAACTAAATGCATGTACGCACAAACAATTAACATGCACACACGCACGCCTCAGTCCCAATTAGACATCAGGTCTCCGGTCAGTAATGTAGAGATGAAGGGATGTGGCACCAGGGGAAATGTAAAGGGGAGTGCTGTTGACTTGTCTCTGACAAACAGATAGCAATCTAACAAACTCATACCAGTGGAGGGAGAGTAAAATATTATATATATATATATATATATATATATGTATATGAACTTGACATAATATTTCATGTTTGTATGTGTTGTATTGACGGGATCTCTATGAAGTATCTGTATCAAGCTCAAGCCATCTTTTCTGTATGAGAGCAGCGTTTTGTGAAAGGTCTGTGTCTGTGTTTTCCTCCTGGGGAAATGTATTGTTGTCTGAGTGTTTGGTTATGCTATGAAATCCTTTTCAAGTGCCTGTTTCGCCAGAGGAAAGGATAGAATGGCATGGAGTGTTTGCTTGCATGCTTGTGTGTGTGTGTGTGTGCGTTTGTCTGTGAGTGTGCGTGTGCATGCGCGCGCTTGTGTGTGTGTGTGCACGTACACATGCATGTCTGAATGGTTCCAGGCTTTCTGAGGATGTCTTGTTGGCTGTGTGCGAGTGTGTGTCTGTATCTGTGTATCTTTGTGTGTGTGAGTGTGTGTGTGCGTGTGTGTGTGTGTGTGTGCACGCGTGTGTGTGTCTGTATGTGTGTGTGTGTGTGAGTGAGTGTGTGTGTGTGTGTGTGTGTGTGTGTGTGTGTGTGTGTGTGAGTCACAGTTCAGAGTCTGAGCAGATGAGACGCACATTAAGCAGCCTCTCTCTCTGCTAATAAGGGATTTGACAGCATTTAAAAAGCATAAGTAAAACAAACACACAGTGACGAGGGCGATAAATATGCCATACAAAGTGGTGCGGTGAGCGATGTGTTGTAATTGTGTCGAGCATCCACCGGTTCGGCGTTTCCGCTCATTGAAGGAATACGCAATGGTGTGATTTTTCTGCCCCAGCTCACTGCTGATGTCGATAAAACACAGCTGTCCACAGACGTGCGGGCGGCCATAAAGAGAGGTGGAGGACGTCATGTGCCAGTGTGAGCTGCTGGGAGAGGAGTAGAGAGGAACGCAAAGCACGTGGCACTCGGTGTCCACTCACAATTTCCAACCATAAACAACACATTTTTTGTAATGCTGCTTGAAAGCTTATACTCCATAAAAATAGACAAATCCATAAGCAACCACTAAACTGTAGGTAAGATGATTTATATATTCAAGCTGCAGTATCCTCTCAGAAGAGCGCTAACGTTATGTGATGCGCAGAAAACTACCGAAAGGACAGTTGAAGAAGTAGGCAGCGAATTGGAAGAGAGCGAGGAACACAAACATAAACGAAAGTATAAGAGACGAGAGAGAGAGAGAGAGAGAGAGAGAGAGAGAGAGAGAGAGAGATATGCTGATAGAGGCGTTGGCAGGATGGTGTGGGAAAGGGAAGGGTCTTCCTGGGAAACACAGGAATGATTAATGTGAAGCTGTCAGAGGGGTGTAGAGGGGAAACCACAGCCATGGGGGAACAGTCATGGCCAGGTGCAAAAAGAGGAATATGACGGGGGGGGGTGTAAGCACGTGGAAGGTGCTTTGGGGTGGACTGCAGAGGAAGAAAGAGAGAAAATAGATGATGGAAGTCAGGAAATAATCTGAGTGTTGCCTGCTAAGATGATAGAGCTGCAGGGCCTAGTGTGCGTGATCGCGAGCGTGCGCGACCGCACGTGTGTGTGTGTGTGTGTGTGTCTGTGATGTCAGAGAGATCTAGCCGAAGGTGTTTAAAAAGACGGTGCACGTTTTTGTTGTCATATTCATGGGCTAATTGCAATGCATGACGTGTGTGTGTGTTTTGTATGCATACAGTATCTGTGCAGTATGTTGTGTGTGTGCATGTGCATGCATCAGGGTAAACGTCTCTCAGGCAGAAGAGCTACTCAATCTAGTTGGATGGGTGATGGAAATGTGAAGATACATCCTTACCCCGCACATGTACATGTACATGCACACACGCACACTAGCAATAAGTTATTGATTTATGCATTTTGATGCATAAATGCAAACATGATGTAAAGCAAAATCCTTGAGAAAACTATCTACAATTTATTTCTTGGCAACCCCCCAATCCAGCTATAGAAACTATGCCGCTATGTTTCTGTGTGTCTGGCTTTGATGTGTCTGGCTCAAGGGTACTAGGGGACATTTTAGATGCTGTGTTAACGACTGTCACATTCACTCCGTATTTTTTCTGTTGCTATTGTGGGATTTGGATGTAATGGTTGAATGACTGATTTCCGCGGGCCAAAACTAACAGAATGAACACACCTCCAGCTTTTACCAAAATCCCCTCATTTATCATGCTGTACTGTTAGTTCATTTCACTGTGATGCCATTTTATAATGTATATATGGTAAACCAATAGCTTGTTGCAAATTGTGTGAACTAGATTTGAATAGTTGTTATAGTGTTGTTGTGTTATTGTATGTCTTTGTTGTACTGTTGTATTCAGTAAGTAGTCAATCTTACTGTCCGGGTTATTTGCCATTCTGCCTTTGCTGAACGAAGATATTTAGAGACTCACTTTCTTTTTAGGGTTTCTTATAAAATGGTACATTTTAACTGTGTGGGAGAAAGCCTTACATTAGGTTGTCCATATGGCATCGTGACTTTGAGAAACGGACAACACAGTAATTTTACTGATGGCCACATGGTGTGAAGTAAATCCAAGCTGGAAGGCTTGCTTTCTGAAAGTATGCTCTTCTGTCTTCGTATTGTATGATTTCACTGTAAGGTACGTATTTTCTGACATAAAGCAATTGTAAGTATTCAAGTACTAATGGCATACCAAAGCAGAGCATATTCAGTAGGATTTACTTTGTTTATCTATCTACAATATCAATCAACAGACAGATATCTGTCTTCCTATATTTCTATGATTTTCATAATTTGTCAGCTTCTAAGCTCAGCTTCGCTTCCCCCCTGCCAAATCTCTCATTCTCTCATTTCCTTGCAGTGTGTAGGTGGTTCAGAGTACATGATGGCTGATTAAATAGTACAAGCAGCCCATACTAGAGCCTTCATTAGTCATAAAAGGCCAATTCACCGACAATTAAAACCAGCCTCACTAACTTTAATGGCACCACACAGACAGCCGCTTCTCTGCTTTATGAGATAAAAGGATGGAAACAGTGTTAAGGAGTGTACAGAGAAAAGTGAATTGACTAGCTTTTCACATGTATTGTTGGCTAAATGATAGCCTTTGGTGTTCTGTAATGTGGATGAGGATTGCTAATGGTAATGCTGATGCTAGTGATAGCCAAGTCTGCCAAGTCATTCTGTCATTTACCAGAACAAACTGAATACAGTCAGCCTAAATCATCCTCACAACAACCAAGCTAGGAGCTAATACAGTACACACATTCTCTGCATGCAGATAATACAGTATATTACACGAGATTGACGATTAGGCAGTATACATTCAAGTAAATGTTCAGTTTTGTTTGATAGTTGCAATGTGCTCCGACCAATTCCTTCAAGAGTAGGCCTACTGTCTGCAGTGTCCCAAGGCAATTCACTTGGCTATTTTGTTTTTTATTTATTCATTACGGCATCCAAAAACTCCAAAACAAAAGTTCTTGCACCATATCTCTCTCTCTATCATCCACTGCCCTTGTATCTCCAGCTGTCCCTCTCTTCCATATCTTTTATATTATGTCAGCTTTGATCTTCCCTTCACCACAGTGCACAGAGATGAGTCTTGAAGTTTTTCAGCATGAGGCTGTGAGAATGTTAAGAGATTCTGCCTTTCTCCTGACTTAGCATGCAGAGCTTGAGGAACAATGTCTTTCGATTAGGCCCGGTTTCGCGGAAGAGGGAATGACATTGATTGGCCGAGGGAATGGGGATTGACATTGATTGGTCCCGGCTTGTTTGTGCGGGCAGGAAGTCATTTGCATAATGCCGACATTCGCAGTCTGCCGAGGCCTCGTACATGGTAAATGGGCGTGCATATAAAAACTTCTACTGAACAGTTGGAAGGGCAATGCAATTCATAGTGGCTTTCAACTTGTTTTTCGAAAACTATTCACATTTACATGTAAACTGGAAATGGAAAGTGTTCAGTGACGTCCTGATGTTGTAAAACTGAAAGATTTGCTCATGTAATGTGGAGAGAGAAGTGTCTCGGAAACAGTTGACTAAAAGAACAAGAGGTAATAAATAGAGGGAATAGACAGGGTCATCTCATGGATATACATTTCAGAAAAAGTATATGAAAAGTGAGATGTGGAAAACCACGATGGCAGGAAACCCAAGAGACATAAGAGTGAGAGAGGTGGAGACAATGTTGGAGATGGTGGCAAGAAAACAAAAGAGAGATGAAAGAAAGTGAGGGAGGTTGAGATGAAAGAGAGACAGCCAGCGAGAACAGAGGAAGTGGTGTGTCTCCCAGTCGGCTTTGTTTACAGTGACAGGGACAGGTGGAGGCTGACAGCGGGACCTTTCCAGACAGCCAGTTAAATAAAGAAGGGATGGAGGGATGAGAAACGAGCAGAACAAGATAAACAAAAGAAGTTGAGAGACTCTGAGACTAAATACCAGTCCCTAAATGGCTGCCAGGCCTTCTGTTCTCGCACTGCTCTGAGTTGTAGCGCCATGTGGCTGATCACTAGCACAGTTGCACCGCTGGCCGCAGTTCATTTTCACTAACTCCACCATTTGCTTTACTGTAAATAGATCTTGAACTACCGCCAAACTGAGATATATATATATATATATATATATATATATATATATATAGTATTTGGATTCTAAGGCAGATTTGCGCCCTGATCTCGCGAGCTTCAGTTTAATTTCGCTGTGAGAATCAGTCTGGAAAACCTTTGAATCATTTTGAATGTGTCGGAGTATCAACTGAACTTTCTAATCAGCATCGTGTTTATAGCTATACGGCCGTGGTTTTCCAATCAGCATCGTGTTTATAGCTATATGGGCGTGGTTTTCCAATCAGCATCGTGTTTATAGCTATACGTGTGCCGACCATGGTGCCGACAGCAAAAACGGCCAGATGGTTCATCCAATCAACTGCCAAGTATTTTTTTGAAAGTACAGCATTTCACCAACAATGTACGGCTCCCCAGACAACACGTTCTCATTCCCAACTCGTCAAAAATTGCAGTTTGGTCAATTGCATTTCTCGGCAATTTTTGAAACGTATATACAATCGAGACATGTTAAAATGTTTACCTGAAATCATAAAATGTAATAGTTTCAGCTATATTTCGGTATAGGCTGTGTGATTTCAGGTAAATACATTTTACACTATTGTATATTGATTATTTATCTACAACCAAGAGCTAATACTTGAGCTGAAATTGCATGCCCATATAGCTATAAATAAACCGGTAGTAACTCCGTAGTCTTGTTGTAACAGTCAATGACCGAACGCTTTTGAACGCTTCAAAAATTGATGAGAACGTGACGAGAACGTGTTGCCCCAGATGGACTTGTCAGGTTAGATTTATCTAGCCTGGGTCTGCACAACTATTGCTCTCAGCTCAATTTTCGCATAGATATGAACTAAAAACCCTTCACACAGCCTTTATGAAGCGATACAAACAGTTGTAGCACTGACGATTGGTAAGCTACTCGGCTGCGGACACACATAGTGATTGAAAAACTAGGCAGGTGATGGACCGCCGCCTTCCAATGCGAAATACATATGTCATCTTGTGTAATGTGGGCACTGCAGGAAGTGAAACACAGAACTACGTTTCCTGGTTGTAGTCTCTGTGAGCGATTGTACTAAAGCGGATGTTGTTTTGCGACGGGGCAATATGTAGAGACAGTTTGCACTTCATTAGAACTACAGTACAAAACCAGATGGATAGCATAGTTCTGTGGTTAGACAGCAATAACCAAAGTCTTCCCCATTCCATCCTGCCTCGCTAAAAAACTACATCCAATTGCAGACCTGTAGGGTCAACCGCACATGCGTCCTTGATGTTGGTTGAGGCTGTGAATTCAGCGGTCAAAGTTCACCTGTGTTGAACTCTGGACAAAGTGGAGATGCGAGAATGCTTAGCCACAAGAAGCAAATTTTTTTTCGCATCATAGCTTGCATAGAATTGAAGTGAACGGGAGGCGAATGTTGGCTGCTGTCAATTTTGCGCTTGTGTGAACGTACCCTAATAGTATGTATCAGAGGTCTTCATGCATTAGGATGCATGCATTAGGATGCAAAGACCGCAAATTATCCCCAATGGAGCGTGTTGTTGTTTTACCTCTGATCTTCTGTAATAACCCCATACATGCAAACGATTGTGTGTTTGCATGTTCGTCTGTTAAAGTACATCAGTTTAATCACAGGTCAAAGTATTCTGTAACATCCAAACATAAATAGTCCCAATTAAGACATGCAGCAGCTAGACCATATCTTAGCTAGGTGTAACCAGATCCAAAATTCACTTTGTGAATTCGGTTTGGACATGCTCCACTGGGGACTGTTTGCCGTCTTTGCATCTTAATGCACGTTGGAAAATGTATAGACACAGGCTGGCACGCACATACATCCACATGCACAGACACAAAACAGATGCACATCCACAGCACTAGACCATGAACATCTTTGTCAGGGATAATCCTGTGGCGCTGGGAGAGGGGAACGCCAGGGAGAGCCGATCCCAGCCCCCCAAAAAAAAAAAAAAAAGAAGAAGCCGATTAGAAGCATAGGGAACAACACCGGGCAACGAGAGTGGAGCGTGGAACGGTGAGGAACACCAAAGCCCGAGCAAGCCTGACAGCAGAGGCTGTATTACGCCTTATAGATTAGTACCACAGCAGGATAAGAGTGATTCAGCAGTTAATGTAATTTAAAAACTAAAAGAGCAAAACAATATAGGAGGTCAGGGAGAAAGAAAGGGGAGAAGATAGAGGAAATGTGTACAGATGACAACAAAAACACAAACAAGGGGTGTGTGTGTGTGTGTGTGTGCGTGTGCTTATAGACTCAGGGCACAGGAAATTCTGTTGGTCACCGATATACCATGACGTTAGCCATATATGTTTATTACATATTGTATTGATACTGTACGCTACATGATGTTTATGTTGTTAACTTTGTTAGTTTCAGATTTAAATAAAATACTACACACGGCCTTCGATATCTCTTTGACATTCCCACCGCTTCACCAGTTATCTGCCTCCTTAGGTCTCCCTAGGTTAGGCTCATGTGGTTGTCCATCTGCCTCTTTTCATTGTCTCTCCCTCGGTGTATTGATCCTAGCCTTACAGCTTGCACTGACTCCCAGCCAGTGATAAGGGCTTTTGAATACACTGGAGTGGTTGTAATGTGCTGGAACTAATAAAGTACACACACATACGCATGCACACACACACACACACACCCACACTATTGCCTTGATGAGTTATCTCCATGCAGTAAATGGGTGTGTAGCGGTGATATAGATTGGGACTGCTGAAGACCCAAGGACACTGATGTAGATAAATGTATTGGACTTAAATAGGGTCCAAGGACCAAGGCTACAGTGTATTCAGGTGGCATAATCATAGGTGTCGTTGCAGCATACTGTGATTCTTGTCAAATGTGTAATTTGTTTAGAAAGAAACGTACAAATACAATTTCAAAAGTGAAAATTGCGTCTCCTAGTGCATTTATTTAGAATGGTCTTCCTGCTCTCCCTCTGAATGGTGTGGTTATATTATACCACATGGCATTGTTACGCAAGGAAGATACAGATGTGTTTTCCTTCATGAGAACAACTGAGCTTGAGTATTACACTGCTTAATAGCCATGGCTTTTATTCCAATGTTAATGAGCGCCTATACCAAAGAAGGTTCCAACCGCCTCCCACCATTGCCCAGTGCCCTCTGTCTGTTCAAATTAAGCCTGGATGGTCTTAACCAATCAGGGCAAACCATAACTTCCTGTTTGCACAATGAGGGAAGAGATCCATAGTGAATGGAGCCAGTGTGTGCGTCTTATCTCAAAATAAATGAGCAAATGCAGGGGGATGGAGGCTTGTCTGCTTGCAGATATCTGCAAGCACCTTCCTGTATTTGCATGTGTTCTGGATATTATATTCCATACTACTGGTATGCTCAAGAAGAGGGCAAACAGAGCTAAATTGAAGTGTCATAAGGATATTAACAGGCTGTGGCCCACCGGCGGCCACGGCAATTTGGCTAGCAGGGAATATACAAAACAACCAGTCCAAGAACAGGCTTATCCAATGGAAAAGACAGGCAGATTAGATTGTAAACAGCCACTGGGACATGCTCTCCCTTTCTTCCTGCAATGGCACCATTTGCAGACAGGCTAATTTTGTAACACAGTAACACAGATACATTTCTGAGAGTGGCTTTTGGTGGTTTATCATTGTGAGGCGTGTGTGTGTGTGTGTGTGTGTGTGGGTTTGTCAAATAAAGTTTCTGCCAAAGTTACTCATGCAGCTTTCTCGGCCCCCCACAAGAGCCGCAAAGCAATTTCACCTTTTAGGTTTCCAGGCAATATAATGTGAAGGAAAGGATGGAAAACAAATAAAAGCACAGATACCAAAATGTGATGTGATGAGATGTGTGGTGTGTGTGTGTGTGTGTGTGTGTGTGTGTGTGTGTGTGTGTGTGTGTGTGTGTGTGGGGGGGGGGTGTTCAAATGAGTGAGAAACACAAAAAGCAGCATAACGGGAGGCGAAGAAACAGATGTATTGATACTTCCAGTATAAACTCTCCTTCTAATGGAGCCAGGGATGCGTAGCGAGAGTCTCGATGGGAAGGCCCGAGGAGGAGCTATGGAAGAAGAATACACCTCTCATCTGACCTGAAGAGGGAAGAGGAACGACATAGGAATAGAAGGAGGAGATCGGGGGAACACAGAATCCCAATGCAGCAAATGTATTTTTCATGAGCACTCAATCAATAGTGATTTGGAGTGTTTCTCTTTGTAGCCAGAAGGAGCCGCCTTCACACTGACGGAGAGCAGAGCTATCTGGGGATGAGTGACGGTGGAGGCAGTCGAAAGAGGAGGTATAAATGAGTGGGTGTATGGGCGGCTGGATGGATGACTTGACAGACGAATGCCAGCTGGCTAATATGAAGAAGTTACTTCATTTGTGTGTGTAGTGAGAAGGCAGCTCATAAAGTTGGTGGACACTTGGACCATGGTGGTTCAAATGCATGCGCATGCACGCACGCACGTACACACGCACGCACACAGACAGCTAAAGTTGAGTCAGGGATTCTGGAGAGAGATTGTTGATATTTAAACTTGATCGAAACAAAAACACCTCTCCCTTCTATGCCATAGAGCTCCACCCCCTCACATTGAACATGCATTGCCAAAACTAGTAGATGGTTGTGTTGTGTGATCTGAGGGGTTCTGCAGACAACAGGCTTGTGGTAATCCTTAATGGATCTATCTCGCAAGTACCCTCATACTATATATTACTGTAACAACTCATTAACCTGGAACTTCCATGTGGATAGTCTCTGCAGCAGACTGTAAGAACGAATGCATTTTCTATGTCGCCTTAGACTACATGGTGTCGACCAAAAATGTATGTACATTTTTTAACAGGCAGTGCTACAGAGCCTTTTGATACATGGCATCACAGCTTGGTTTGGTAACCGCTCAATTTAGGTCCAAACTGGTCCGGTTGATGCTGGCTGCATAGAAAATAATAGGGGGAACACACCACCCTTTTCTGCAGTCCTTGCCATGAAAAGGCTATATTAAGGCAGGCCAGGAGGATAGTAATGGACCCAACACATGTCCGATATGCTGAGTTTCAGTTACTGCCGTCTGGAAGGAGGTTTAGAGTCCCCTGCTGTAGGCTAAATAGATATAAAAATAAATGTATACCAATGTCGATAAAACATTTTAAATGCTGGTAGGGAATGCTTAATTGAAGGGTCTAAGTCTATGTAGATACTTGTTTTATTATTTAGATTTTTATTGTATATTTATATCATGTCTGTATGTTTTTATATTAATTATTATGCCAACATTATGTATGACATATATGTGCATGTCAAGTGTATGTCTCCTTTTACGGCTGTAGCAGGGGTGACGCCCTGTCAAAATGTTCCACTGTGTGGAATAATAAGTAAATCTTGAATCTGCAACACTTTGGTTGTCATCTCATTTAGAACTCTGATGTTTTTTAGGGTTTTTTTCTCAACGTGCACACAGCACAGACAGCTAGCACACTGAGTGGGTCTTCGCTGAATTAGAGAAAAAGTGTATTGACTTCCAGTCGCTCACTACATCTTTCTCTTTGCCTGGGCCAGGAAACATTCATCCTCACCAATCCTGCAACAGCTACATGTCACATACTGTATACTAAACTCCCTCTCACGTCTAACACGGCAGAGGAAATATACATCCCGCCATATCAATGGTGGACACAAACACACTGCGCTGCGCATGTGAATGTCTGTACAAGCACATGTGTAACTGTCATTCTAATCCTATTTACTTACGTAATTATTGTAGCTACAGTCCTTGGTCTGTGCATCCATGACACTGCAACATCCACGACAATGCAAACAGTCTGTCTATTTAATATTTGGGAATGAACCTACTGTTCTCTAATGCTGTTAATTGTACATATGTGTTACATTTTGAGAGATCAAGGCCCAAAATACTTGAACACAATGTGAACTCTTTGAGCGAAACATTTTGAGATGTCCGAACGGAACCCAAATGGTGTAGCGAGGACACCAGTTCACTATGCTGTATCATGTCAGTGAAAATGTACTTGTTGTACAAGTGACACACTGTCATCTCTAGCTGTCACTCTGCAACCTGTGTTTTGTGTTGTCTGCCCCTCATAACCAATGACCTGTGGCGTCTGCTAGTGTGAACGCACGGCAAAACACCCACATCCTACCGCACGTCTCTACATTACTATGGTAGGCACCTGAGCCCGTCTTTAAGTACATATTTCACGGCGCATTACCTCCCGCCGTGCAGATGGAGAGAGAGACGAAAGGAAGGGTGCCAGGCTGAAAGAGGGAGAGAGATGGGAAGAGGCAATAAAAGGCGGACTCTTTTCTCTGTCATCTGGGCTGCTGCCTCTACAGCTGCCTCGCTCGTCCATTCTGTCCTGTATTCCCTCGGTTTCCTCTAGCTTAATATGTTTTAATGGTTGGCAACCGAAATGGGTCATAGGCCCATTCTTGCTGGGTCCCAACATGACAAGCGTAGTGATGTGTTGTAATGAGCCCGGAACAAGCCCTGGAATTTCTCATTTGTGTCTCGGGCTGAGAAAGCTTAATAAAATCGACCAGTTTAACTCAGTCTTTACAATGTTTTCCTGCTTGCTGTTTCACATACCTGCTGCTTTTTACCACCCTAGCACACTCTATATATACAGGATGTTTACGATTGTATTGTATGCCTATGCCTATTTGTCTCTTGTGTGCTGTATACTGTATGTGTGTGTGCTTGTTTGGTACTGGCAATGAAAGCCATTATAATCCCTACCAATAGGGGTTGTGACATGGTAAATGTTTTGGATTGACCGCATGAACACCATGATACCTAAATGATGATTTCACACTAACAATGTTTATATTTATATAAGATTATCATATTGAGAACAAACATATGTCTTACAACTTCAAGGTGTAATGTTGCTGTTTGTTTTTTTACTTTAATCTTTTATTGTATATGTTGTCATATTCTAAATGTGACCGTTACATTTTTGGTGAAATGTACAAATCAAGCATGTGTTATTTGTCAACTATGAGTGGACTACTAGGGTAATGTTGATTGGCAACAGGTGATCGACATGGGGAGGGTCTAGAATGGACATGTTTCCTGGAGGAATGTTTAAAAGTGCAGCAATATAAATCGGGTGGAGGGTGGCAGAGCGGTGAGTGGGACGGAGCATTGCGTACGGAGATAACCGCAAAGATGGCGACCAGGAAGACGAGGGACTAAGTTCAACAGCATTTAAGTATTCCCTATAGGGATGTCCTTTTGGTTGTATAAAAGAGGGTTATGTGCTTGATGACATAAATACTGCTATGTGTTGTTCAAAAGGGACCACTGGACCACCGGAAACCGGGAGTAGCACGGAACAAGATACCACAGCGGAGGCGGAGCAAAGGGCCTAAACCGGAGTAGAAAAGGAACAGACTTATTCTGTATTAATAAGTGTATATATATATATATATAAGTAAAGTATTTTTTCTGCGTCTTTGTATAGTATCTGTATATGTTGTATTCTATGCATAGCGGGTTATTGTAATTTATAGATCAGCAAGAATAGGGGCGCGCCAAGAGATACATATGACCAGTAGGCTATACATGATGACCAAGTTGGGCAGCTTAAGATTGGTTGCAGGGTTGTGCTCCTAGGAAGGTGGGTGTGACGTGCTTATGCAACTTACTTTAACTGGGGAAGCGTAGCATGTGGCTCATTCTATCACTGTGTGAGTCTGTATGTGGGATTTTGCATAAACAGGGTGCTGTGGCTATTGTTTGCCCTAAGAGGGTTTATAGTGCGACTTTAGAGAGAGTGCTTGATGAACTGTACACTAGGCAACTTTGTATATCTGGGAATTTAATCACTCTCTCCCTTTTTGTAAAAATGAATGAAGTATTTTTATATACTCTTTTGTCCCGTTGGTCTGTGAGCCAGCTAGGTCTGGCAATCTTTTATCTAAAAACATGTTAGGCTCACTCTCCAGCCAGTGCCATGTGACCAGAGACACTGGCTCCAATCTGGAGTTGGTCTGCACAGCGGCTGCCCACTGCTCCCTTGAGCGATGGGTTAAATGTAGAGAAAAAATTAGGCTACATGTGTGTGACAATAAAAGCACATTCACCTTTTTACCTCACTTCGTTCATAAATACCTCTTGGATTGTGAGTTTAGCACTCACGCTGATTAACATTTTGGAAGTGCATTTCCTGTCCGTTTTGACTTTCCAAATGAAAGCTATGTATCAGGATGAAATGTGGACAACAATCTGTTGGACCTCCTAGGGCTTAAGTTAGTATGGCCTTGCATGTACAGACCCCGCGTGATATACATTTCTTAATTTGCACGTTCTACGTTAGAGTGTATGGAGGACCAGGACTGCCATAATAAAAAATAAATAAATATATAAAAGTATAAATAAAGAAATTTATAAATAATTAAATAAATATAAAAATAATTGAAAAAATAATTAAATTTCTGTATTAAAATAGGCTATTTCTGTATTTTTACTTGTATTTATTTATTTATTTGTGCATTTCTACATTTATTTATTTA
>JAODTR010044760.1:0-19104 GCA_025399935.1 Amblyopsis rosae | reverse complement strand
GTGATTGTTGATTAGATAATTGCATTAATGAGAAATTGAACAGGTGTTCCTAATAATCCTTTAGGTGAGTGTATATCAACTCTAAGTGTGGCCAACTGCCTGTCATAAGTTATTGACAGATTACTAATTATTTCCTGTGGCAGAGACAGACATTTATCGATACACAGGGCGAAACAGGTTATCAATTGAGCCATAACTCACATCTACAGTACATAAAAGCCCATTTTAGATGTTACACAAGTGTCACGATGCAGCAAAGTGAGGACCCAAATGCGAGACATGTAGTCATACACTAGAACAAGGTTTTTACAATCGCGCACAAAGGCAGGAACACAGGGCGCAACACCGACATTAACAATAACCGACACAGGACTGTGGAAAACACTGAAGACAGACCATTGGCTCACAACAACGAGGAACAGGTGATACACATCAGACATGATTACACAGACACAGGTGGAAGTAACGAGACTGGGAAACACAGGGCAGGGAGTGACGGGGAAACAGGCCTGCAACACAAGGGAAACACAGGGAGTGACGAGACAGGGAACATGGGACTGACACAACGTTGCAACAAGAGAATGATATCCCCACCTTGCACTGGTAAGATGGGTACGTTGCGTAAAGGGACAGGACATTATCTCAATCGAAATGTCTTCTGAAACCATGAAAGGTGCAATATGGAATCAATCTCCTGCAGTTTCTGCTCAGGTCATAGAAAGTTATATCAACGCCATGCCATTTTATCCTGACCATGCTCCTCCACCAGCAGGCAGGCAGACAGGAAGGGGAAACTGCGCTCTCGCTAATGCAGACAGACGCTGTTTCAACTCCGAATCCCGTGTAACCCGAGCACCAGGGAAAATGCGTTGGGAATGACGGGCATTTCATTGATGTGCCTGTCTATTAATCAAAATTTTCTGCTTACACATTCACACTTTTTAGCTCATATATTTGTTTGGATTCTTCCATCATATAATAACAGTTAAACAAACCAACAACAATTCCATAACAGGAATTATGATAGAAGGTATAGGCAGGTCCTTTAAGAAAAAGGATCAAACCAGTAAAAGAGATTTTGGAGTGGCCCAATAATTGCATGATGTTTTTGGCAGGTCCGTCTAGCTTGCTGTTTTCTTTTTTTTTTTTCTTTGGTTACAGGCGCCTACCAAATGATCAGATTCTGGCAACCACACACCTTACCTACGGATGTCCCCAGGCTGTGTTCCATCCACCGTCCATCAAACCTCAGCCGGAACGAGCTACAGACCTGGCCAAGGCCCACACCTGACTGACCATTAAAGTACACAAAAAACATGTTGTCTTTCTATTCATTCACTCAAGCACTGCTACTCACACTAGGGAGAGAAGCAACTAGTTCTTCTCAGAATTAGGCTAAAAGTCAGTAAGCTACTGATGCTAGCGATGAGAGTATAATGGAAACACGTGATAATATGGAATATTACATGGAGGTACAGTAAACTTGTAAACATTTGTCACGACATTAGTCAAAGATATGGGTGGGCCGTTTCACTTAAGGATGTTGTTTCTTGAACCTGTGTGATACTCATTTATAATCATTAAGTCTCCGGCATTACATTAACCTCATTGCACCATACTTAATAAGAACTCCAGGGACTCTACAAGATACAGAAAAAAACAACAATTTGTAAGACTACAGCGTAGAGTAATGTCGTGCAATTACATTATCTCTCACCATTACAACAGCAGTGCGTGATGGATGACATACTACTAAAGAAACACGGTCTCATCATCAGCTTGATCGCTATGGAGTTGCTCCCTCTAGTGGAGCAAGGCAGGCCTGGTCTGGCTGGGAAAATGCAGTTAGTGCATGGAAAAACATTTTTTATTTAAAAATGTTAAATCAATTGTACAGTATAGTTTAAAGATCATTGAGAATGGTGTATACATAATAGCAGTGCTTTAAAATAATGTTTTTAATTTGCTAACTCAGAATTTTCTTCCAGACTTCAGACCAGCTCAGATAATTTGGTATGATTACTAATTTCAGAGATCATATCCTCAACTTTATTGTATGTTCTAATGTTTGTTCATTGTTGTTGTTTTAAAGAAGTATTAAGATTAGTTTACTATATGTTCAAATTAGCTATTAGTGTAAAAAGTTGACGTTCAAATTTATGTTTTTCAAGTAAAAAAAACAAAACAAGGATTTCTTCAAAATCAGGTATATGTACTGCAGCTTGTCACTGAGTGTTATATATTTATGGGTGTATGTGTGAATGCACATGTAGGTGAGTAATGAAAACGGAGAGGCGTCTGAGGCCTATTAAGCTAATTTCAATTTAATTGTTGCACCAGGGGAATCATTAATTAGCCAATCAATCGCCTGTTGCTGTGACAAGGAGCCCTGCTGTAGGCTGGAATGGAAAGCACAGATGGGCATATGTAAATGGAAATTAATTAGCAGACTTACATTTCAGCGCTTGTATTTGGACAGAAAACAAATCTCGGGAGCATGGGCGAGGGCAGGAGAGTCTCCCCTGGCCCACTGTGGTCACATCCCATCTCTATCGGACAGAATAATTTCACCTCATTACCTCTGCCGTGTATAAATAGAAGTCTTTCCACCTCACAGCTCTTTAACGACATATTAACAATTAACCCCTTGTGAGTAGGGCCCTGTGTCGACCACCCCCTTGTTACTAGTCTGGTGCTCTCCGAAGTTGTGCCTGGTCTCTGTGGATTTTTAATCCCACGTTCCCCCCGCCCGGCCCCCCCCCCCGCCCCGCCCCGCCCAGCACACCACCACCTCTGCTCACCTTCATTAAACAGCCATATATCACGTGTCGTATTTTTCCTCCAGCAGGATTTATTGGGTGGCCGATCGACTTTAGTACGTGTCTCGTGAGCTCCGCGAAGCACTTCATGACGGTCCATACCTGTATCTAGCTCACTGTGTCCTGCATTCCCAAACATACTTTGCTTGGTTCAGGCCGCATCTTCACCCAAAATGCAAGACTTTCCATGTCAAGTGTATGATTTTCTAATCTAATGCACTGGTCATAAGGCCGTTTGTCTGGAGAGGCGGGAAAGAGGTTTGACATGAGTCCCCTGAGCCATCTTGGTAGACGTTATTCGTGGCAAGTCTCCAGCTGATGCTTTAACACACGTGACATTATGACTGTTCATGTAGAATAATATGGATTTTCCAAAACCACAGTCTCTCCCCACATCTCCACTTTTATTATGATATTTTTATATATATTTTTGCTGGTACACATGATGTAATCAAATAGATACACAATGGATCTATTGGAGGGTGGTTTATAGTTAGGTTCCCCTCACCAGTGTCAATTTCAATCACCTCACATCTCACCCGTTCATCACACCAAAGCAATTCAACACACAAGTATCCTCATCTCACTCTCAGATGCTGTGCCCAAATAAATTAACTTTTTATTTTTTTGTAGAATGCATGCGCCATATGTGAATGTGTCCTCAAGGCGCTCTCCTCACGATACGTCCCGTAATAACGTAACCTCGCTGAGATATGGCTCCTCCTATAGACCGGGGGCTTGCTCGCTTACTCCCCCATGGCAAATAATTCAGTCGGGCTCTACCTCTAAAAAGGTGAACCTCACAATGGATTTCTCAGATATTCGGCAAGAAACCACAGCTTTCCTCACCCTGAGCACCACCTATAATCACTGTGTCAGACTGCGACTTTCAAACGACCTCAGACAAGTTTTTCTTGGACAGGTACCATACCAGTGGCAGTAGTCACCCAAGCTACAATATGAAGGATTAATAAAAAGAAAAAAGACAGATTTATGTTAGGAAAAACAAACTAGTTTATCCATTAGGTATTTATCAATTGTAACCGGTGACGTTTATGCCGTTTCTCATCATGTCACGTTAAATTATGTCATAACAATGAGATAGGCCTACATCCAAACAACCAACCAATTAAAGGGACAAGGCATGTTAAAGAAACCCACATTTCCAGTCTGATGAAACTGACAAAAAAATGTCTGTAGGGGAGTTGAGGGCTCAAACCTAGGAGCACTGTGGAAGGAGGGGTAGTGGAAAGTGCAAGCAACTCACCACTCAGATGTAGTAGAGTCAGAATTTCAAACAAAAGTGTTGTTTATACATTGGATTCAACCACAGGGATTATTTCAGACAAAAGTGTGTCTCTTTAAACTGGATAATCTAGACCAGTACAGGTCCGTAGGGGGAAGAATTGAAATATATGAATTAATTAACTGTGTTAATAGTGATTAACGCTGACTACAAAGACAAAAAGGATGGCACTCCAACTGTCAAACAAGTTCTGTGGAGAAACTCATTGTCCAATGTCACAGCTACTACTGTATACCTGAACTCCTCTTTGCTTTTTTAACAAAAACTGTACCTGATACCATATATATCATATACTGGATGAAGATAATTCTTTTTTATTATTAAATGTTGAGCGTTCAGCATTGGGAGACAATTTGCTCCTTCCTGTTACATGTGCACTGATAATGACATTACCATGCCATTGTGGTATTCTGCATGACTTGTATTGTTTGCTTGAACTTCTGCTTCAGGGCAGGAATGATGGAGTGAGGAGCTAAGTGGAGGAATATTTCATAAAGTTGTCAGACCTGCTGAAATGAAAAATGTATTGTATCTCACGCTAGCTGTGAAAGAATAACAAGATAGAATGTAGACTTATATTTGATTATTTCATATTTCTGACCCTTTATTGTTTTTATTTTCATGTTGTAACAATAAAGTTCTTATTTTATTTTATAAAAAATGTGTATTTGTTAAAGGTATATTCATTTAGTTAGATACATTTTTGTCAAATTCACCAAAATATCTCCTCGCAATCTGCTATCTTACTGGTCTTTGTGCATGCTGAAAAAATAAACTCATACTTTTACACAGCCCTGGCTCCGTAAATGGAAACACAAACAAAGTGGCGAACACAGCTCACAACAACAATGCCTTAGCCTTCGTAATGTGTGGGGCGGAGCTTCTGAAAGAGAAACCCAAGGCATTGAAGGGATAAGTGTTTTATTTTTATTTTAGTTCGTAATGAGCGAGTGTTCTCAAGAATGACTGACCCTACCTTTAAGTTTAGATAGCAATCATGTATCACACTTATCTGTTGTTTCTTTTATTGATTGGGACCCACTTTTAACATTATTTGGGACCCACTTCGATTTGTATCTAAGATCAAGGATGCTAACAGGTACCCAACTCCAGGTATTGAACCCATGATGTTCTATATGGGAGTGAAGCAGCCAGGCAAAGACTGTCTTGCCCTTCAACTTTGACAGTAGCTAGGACAGAAATATGGGTGTCTGGGGTGCTACAAAGGCAGCATATAAAAAAAAACAAAAGCCCATAGTGTACAGTTTTGAATAAAGGTATAGTTTTATGTCCATCTTCACTAGATTTGCATTCAACACATTCTTTCTAAGAGAGATGGTCATGACCTCCTTCTGTTTCAAAATTCTACACCACACAAGCAAAGAAAGTTTTGCAAGAAAAGTTATGTTCATGCAAGACACGTGTTGAATGTTGACACGTGTATTACAGCATAATTACCATTGCCTGCAACATGTGATGCAACCACGGAAATCACTTTGGCCTGTGTGAATTGGACCCTAACTGCTCTCCAGACCTAGTGCTGCTTAGGCATAATTTTGCACCAATAGCCTGAGCAAAGTCTGGCTGCTGCAGCCTCTGCAATCCCGAATCAGAGCTACAAAAAGAATACATTCAATGGTTCACACAGAACTGTTTATTTTTTGCTATTCAAATTATATATAATATAACATTTGAGTTTTGTGTACTAGTTTTGGATTTGAAGTACATTTTTTAAATGAATGATAGTGTAATAACAAATAGTGTGTATAAATTAATTATATTTTATAATATTTATCTGTCATTTTATTAAAGCTTACAATATGCTTAATATCCGTAAATCGTGAAATTATCTCTCTAAAAAACAAAAACAAACAAAAAATCCTCATTTAATTTGTGTTACTTGCAGGCATATATCTGGAATTAAATGCTTTCTAGGATATTGTAAGCTATGTTAAGTAACCTATAATTCCTCATTCACAAAAATATGACCAAAGACCAATTTATTATACAGTTTGCACAGTTGAATTCCCTGCTGGTCATACATACACTATACTGACTTCTTGCCTCTATACTAGGGAGTATGAAATATATTAGCTTAATGTCGTTACTCCAAAAGAAGCGGTTGATTTAAAACATTCAGAGGAAGTGCGTAACTGCCTCAGCATGTGGCGGAGGCTTGAATAAATAAAAGGATATGGTTTGTAGAGTAGTGACAGTCTCTCACATTATACATACTGTAAATGTGTCAGCATGTCTATGCCTCTGAATGATAGCTTACCTGAGCTGATGGAAATTAACAGCGATGTGGCACACTATCCAAATACCTTTTAGTTTATATATTTTGACTTCTGATTATGGCCTAAATAATCAGGACTTTTTTTTCTTCGTCTTCTTCATTCTCTTGCCATGCCGTTGATGTTGACTTTGTGGTTTCCAAAATTGGACCCTGTCTCCAAGTGGCTGGAGTTTCCATAGTGACATTTGGCCTTATCTGCTACTGGTGGAGCCAAACAATAAGCTCTTTCACCTTCCTTTACTTTTCATAAGTCGCTACTGAAGACTATATGATCATGAATTTCTTTCTTTTTATACATTTTCTACAGTATGCATGCATGCACACGTGTAAATATACATAAATATAAGGTTAGGTTTTTGAATAGAATCCTAAATATAGTGTATTAATAACATTAGAAACTTTTGGTAAAATGAATACCTTAATAACACAGTTTTATAACTGTGAATATAAGTCGTCATTGAGGAATTAATACAGATGATGAATGCATTCATGTGTGTGTGTGTTTAAATGTATGCTGATGTTTTAAGCTGCCGTCTTGGCCAGGTCGTTCTTGTAATAGAGATTTCAATCTCAATGAGTCTTTTACCTGGTTAAGTAAAGGTGTATATATATTGAAAAGTTTGTGGCAAACACAAAAATATATAATGTATTGTATATACAGTATATATATATATATATATATATATATATGTTAGGTTAACTCAGAAGATAAAAGTCTTGTGCGCAGGTTTCTGTTCTACAAATAGCTTATAAAAAATTTTCTAAAAAATGAAAAATTAATAAAAAATCACAAAGCATTTCACAATCTGGCCATTGTATCAAATACATATATAAAACAAATTGCTTTGAAAAAAGTTTACTCTTTAAATCAAGGCAAATTAAAGGGGGTTTTCTCTAAATGTGTCTGACTGTCAACCTATACTGTCCCATTCGTGACACCCCAACCTGCTGTGTTTGACAGGTACGCTAGATAAGCCATTGCGCCTGACTATTGCTCTGAGCTAAATGTTTTCAATGAGATTATAGTCTGGAAAACCCTGTTCGAATTAACGTTTTCACAGTCAGCGGTCCAATCAGGGTGGGTTATTGAGATGACGTTAAAGTCCAGTGTGTTTCAAAATGGTGGGAGAGCTAGATGAGATGATCAAAACATTTGCAGCAACAATTGATTGAACACTGTCCAATAGTTTCAACATTAACCAGAGGTATACACCCACACCCAGTAGGCAACATCTGCAAACACTTCCAAATGTAGTGTGGTTACTCCAGGCTATATCACCCATACAAATTAGGAAAAAGAGGCCTTGATTGGTCAAAAATATGAATCAAAAATAATTGAAGGGGCTACAATATCACCCATAACATCATAGTACTTACATAGCTGACAGATGTCTATAACATTCATAACACATTTCACAACATGTTTAGTTTGGTACAGTGCAACACTGTACCAAACTAAACTGTACCAATGGAAATCGATTATGAAATGTGAGTGTTAGAAGGGTTATTAAGATTAAATTATTGATTTATATATGAATTATATACTGCATACTCTATGCAATAAAGCTGTAGCTATACTATATATATAGTAATAATAGTATAAAAACATATAAAAATATGAGTTCATTATCAATTCTAATTCTAAAGTATATTGACGTTATACACATTGTTGTCATGGTCATGAACCATTAGCATATGTACATACACTGAAGTGGAATATAAGCAATTATGCTTCATTTAGAATTTCAATAACGCATGCTACGATACACACACACACACACGCACACACGAGAGCGCGCATGCACATGCACAACACACACATGCACACGTGCACTTACACTTTCCAGAATCATCTAGAAGTTTTGCTTAGCAGTCTTTCCGGAAGCATTCGGCTGTGTGTCTCAGACCTCCCCTGGGTCACTTCTCTCAAACATCTGCTTCTGGGCTTTTGTTTATAGGCATGACCTGGTGATGTCTTTCAACCCCTAGGGCAGATACAGACTGCTCACAGAACCCCAAAATGATATCAACCTTTGCCTTAAATTATAGCATCATGTCAGGATAATGACAGATAACTGTCTGCAACACCAAATGTGGAGAATCAATGTGGAATTATTATTATTATTATTATTATTATTATTATTATTGTTGTTGTTGTTGTTATCATTATTATTATTGATATTCAAATTCAGTATTTATACTTTCCTAGCCTCTCACATACATTGTGTTGCTCCTGTCACACTAACAAGGTGTATGGGGCTTACAAACCTTTAAATAAATAAAGTTAGTTTTTGTCAAAACATTGTAAAGGTAGTTGGAAGAAAATGTAGCGTAGCTTCTAGCATCAATATTCAATTGAAGGTCCCTCTGCGTTTTGTACAACAGAGGGACAGGCCTATTAAATCCCTTCCATGAATCGGTGGCCATTGAGATTCCCTTCATATTGCCACTGTAATAATATTCAGTTTGTGTCAGTACAACAGTGTAACAACAAATTAGAGCTATGATTAATGAATGGGGCTAACAGCTCCCAGGCTGCCAGTGGAGATGGGACTCCCTATATAGGCTGCCTCATGCCCTCGCAGCTGACATGAATCTGCTTAGTATCAACAGTGATGCTCCCTGGGCCCTCGTCAATCCACTGCTGACAACTGTACCACTCATTCTCTCTATCAGCACTTTAAAGGTCCACTATTAGCACATGCATGCTAACCTCTCTACTCCCTAGACTTACTCTTTAAACTCTTAGGTTTCTGGATCTGACAGATCTCTGTGCGTTACAACAGCCATGCACAGTTTTTAAATGGGCCGATCACACGAGGCATTCTTTTGCGGTGAGATGCGTCTTTTGTCAATTGTTTAATATAGAAAGTTATCACCTCTTGTTTAGACGCCGGCTGTGCTTAGCATTTTTGCAGGAGTGCTCTGAGTGTCTCGAGTTTCTAATAATTCAACTCGGAGCAAAAAAGCACCATCATTTCCGTGTTTTTTTTTTTTTGTTCAAATCAAATGATCTGAAAAGCGACCTTGGTCTACATTTGCTAGAAAACTGCATCAGGGATATTTAATAAATATTGTTTATATCGGCAAGCACTTTCACTAACAAGAAATGAGTGTTATTAATAAGAGATTCGCTGTAAATACATATTTGTTTTATGCTTGTAATGCTAGAAAAAATATTGTTTTAGCAAGGCTAAATATTTGCCGAAAGACCTTCCAATATACTCCCTATTGTGTCTTCCAGTGATACAGTATATTACCCCAGTCCATTAGGACAAGAGAGGGTCTGGCCAACAGGGATGCTGTGTTCTGCACTGACAGCCATGTTGGGAGATGATGGACATAACATGTCATCACCCAGGGCGCCCTGAGAGAGCAATGCCGGTGGCCTTTACAAGGACGTCTTTCTACAAATCACTCACTGCGCAAATATACAAAAAAGTGCCCCACAGCCTGGCAAGCAGGGTGTCTATTAGCCCCGTCAGTCCCTGGGTGCCTGCTAAGCTAATTACTGAGCTAAGGAGGGCCTGCTCATATCAGTGGATTAGCTACATCCTTACAACACCCCTCACTGTACCTCACCTCATCTCCTGTTTTCGGCCATCTCTCCTGAGTCCAGCTAGCAAGAGGCATAAAATGTATTCGTATTGCTGTGTGCAAATGGTTTCCAACGGTTATAAATTGCTACCTTAGAAAAATAGGAAAATAATTAATACAATTGATATTTGTCAGTATTAACACTGTACTGTACATGTGATGTCAGTGCCCGGATTTAAATCACAGACAAAGGAAACAAACTGAGTGATTTTTATAATTAAACAGTTCTCAAGAAACTGCAGTGCAGCTGCATCTTGTGACCAATCACCACATTTATTGTAGTAGTATTCTTTTTTCTTATTATACAATAAACAGACAATGTATAAACATGGTCTTTTTTATCTAATTGGGAAAGAAATGTTTAAGTGGTACAGGCATATTTGTTACTGCAGAAGGTGTTTACTGTTTTTTATCACTCTAATTATTAATGGAAAGGTTTTACTTCCTTCAGGCACGTTGTAAAATAATACACATTTGCTCATAATCTTGCTATTTTACTAGTATTGGATGAACTTTTAATTCTCAACCTGCGGCTTTTTTCCAACCATGTATTATGGTTTAATCACCCCCATTTTAGAGTAATATGCTTAAATATGTAATAAAACAAAGAAAAAACCCATTAGCTGCATGGAAAACCCCATAAATCACAGCGTTTGCAGTGTGACAAATTACTGATGTCATGAAGACAGCATGCCAAAAACACAATCTCCAGGCCGGTGTCTGAGCCCCGTGTAGCGCAAATAATGTCTTGCTCTCCTCTATTGAACACCTCTGATCCCACAGGAAGTATTACTTTACTACTTGACTACTTTAATTCTTCTTTAGCCATTTTCATTACAGAACAACATGAAACATGTATGGACAATTCCCACAATGTAGTCAATCATAAAGCTTTGGGTTGTGTTCGGAGAAATACCCATATTAAAGTCAAAGCCATGGAAGAGTCCAATGGTAACCTTATGCAAGACATGCACATTTTAATGGGGCATGCCACATGTCAACATGGGTGTACACGCACACACAAATCTATGAAACAGGGACCCTTTATGATGGGAGTCACAGCTTTGTCAACACAACGGTTTTGCCTTGAGAAAGAAGCTTAGAGACGGGTCGATGAAAGTATGGAATCCTATACACTTTTGCTTTTAAAAAATCATATATTTTCATCATTAATTATAATAAATCTAGTGTTTCTGTGTGTGCCTGCTTGTGCAATAGTGTTGATTGAATGTAGCCATGTTCCCAACTTACAATGTAAGCTATTAAAAATAGCACTTATTTACAAGGCAAATGGAGAGATGCCATATTACTATAACTTCAGGACAGGAGTGAAAGTGTACAGAGACAAATGATGGAGTGTTTACTTTTGACCTCACACCATGTATTAACATTACTACAAAAACCTGGGAATGAGCCCGTATAGAATATGTTCTCATTTGAACATTTATAAAGTGACAATAAAGAAAGGCACTGTCGAAATTAGGGAACATTCAGGTTGTATACATTTCTGACACATCTTTTTTCTACATCTTTTGAAAAACTAAAAAGAGTCTAGCGGACCATTGGAAGGGTTCTGACCCACACTTTGAAAGCCTCTTGTCTGGGTTGTATCACTCATAGGGGTGTGGAGTGTGTTTTCGAGCAGTGCATGCCACGCTGCCATTGACCACGGCCCCTCTCCACCACAGCATTTGGACGTGTTTATTTGGACTGATGCCGTAAATCTCAACCTTAAGGGGAGGCGAGGGCGAGCAATCGGGATGGGGCAGCAGGCCTGCCCTGCTCCAATGATAATTTGTGGTTTGGTGAATATTCGACAGCCTACAAAGAGGTCTTAGAATGCTACTGGCTGGCTAGTCGCTTCAATGACGGATAAGCCAAGGACCCTCATTCTGCAGTAGGAAATATTTTAAGTTTATTTTTCCCGAATTTGCTTTGGCACATGTTGGAAAACTGCTTTTATGTGAATAGTTTGTACAGTAAACCCACTTTGCGGGAGAAATAGCGGAGCTTACATGTTCAGCTTCAACGCTGAAAGTACATGGACGGTAAAAGGATTAGAAACCACATTTGGTTAACAATATAATAACAGGAATAAATTACTTGTTGTACGAGCATACCAAGACTGCACACAGCCAACTGTTGTTTACATTAAGCCTAATCACGGGCTGCCGTACACAATGATAACATGTGTTTGCTGTTTAGGCCAACCAAATATAATACAAATGTATCTGTCATACCATTAAATTGAAATCATGTCACAAATTCCTCAACATAAAGTGACACAGGATTGAGTGTGCTTTGGGGCTAGTAGCTGTCAAATAAATGTTTAGCTGTGAATTCATTATCTCAAAGTGATAGTCAAGTGCTGGGAAAAATGCTGTATATTTGCCATCTTAATAAAATGAGTCTCTTTTGGATCCTGAGCCTCTTAACCTCTGATCGCCTCCTAGTCAACAAACTCTGGACAGACTCAATATCCTATACCAAGCTTCCCTCATCCACTCCCAGTGTTTATAAACGTTCCTTTGCAGAAATTGGCTGTTAAGCTTGGTGTCACCTGGTGAACCTCATGCCCCAGGTCCCCGATCGGAACTGCTAGGGGTCAGAGGTTAGTGGCTGGCCCCTGGCTTATCAAAGCTATGTTTATTTAAAGTCTATGTGCAGCAACGAACAACAACAAACAGAAAGACCACAGGCTTTGTGGCAGTTTGGAAACAAATCTTGCTTAGGGATACAGATTAGGTGTGTATGTTTGGGAGTGTATAGCTGATGAAATGTCAGGATTGTCACTCTCAATCGTGTTGACAGAGGCTTGGTTTGCTCTGGTGTACTGTAAGGTGAATTCTCCACGGCACCTGTGACATGCCTGTAATGCCTACATTTAGGCACATAGTTACCAGGCTGTCCTTGGGTAAATAATCTGACCTCAATTGGCACTATAACATACCCCAAACCCCTATAGCATCACCGTGACACTGTAAGGGCAATACTTATTTCTGTCCGACCACATTTTTCATATTCCTGTCACACCAGGTAAATACTACTTTGTTGTTGTTCGTTTATCCCATGACAAATGAATATGGAATCACTGGCAATTAGTCTAGTCATACATTCATCTGCAATGTATTTTAAGCCTCCATATGGGTCCTTACTAGCCTGTCCTCCCAAATAAACAAGCAAATGAATCAAGGTGTCTGCTCTAAGTATCTGCACAGGTAGAGTTGGACCTTTTCTTCACCTCACATTATCTCTGTATCCCCCAATAGGAAAGACCTTTGGCAGTTTAGCTGCTGTGTTACCTAAAACGTAATAAATTAGTTTTCCTATGGTAGATGACATCTCTAATTGACTAAAATGAGCAGAATCAAGCCACCCACAGAGCACATCTATTTTAGACATGATTGTTTTGGTTAAAGGCAGTGAAAACCTGACATATGGTTATTAAAAAAAGGCAGACATCTCCTTGCCTCGAGGTTCGGGGTCCTCGTCACCAGACAGAGTAGTGGGAAGAGGGGAGGTGGCAGTCATGCTTGACCCAGCTTTGTTTTCTCACCAGTCTGCGCTGCACCTTGCCACACATGGTGTCAGGGATGGCTCCCCTGGTTTGTTTACTCTCGTCGCTGCATGCCTGGCAGCTGTGTGTGGCCCGATCCAAGCCCCCGTGCTGTAAAGATATTACCAGAGGAATTGTAACGTTTTACAATAGGCTCCACTGGTGACAGATCCCACACAGGGGACTGACGGAGAGCGGAGGCATGTAGGCTGTGTCTGAATGTTCCATGCAATGTATTGACAATGCACAATTTGGGTGCTTAATATCATACTCCAGCTTTTCAGTATAGCCTCACGAGACCGGCCTGAGCTCGCAAGCTTAAGCTGGACTTTGCCACGAGAAATGAGCGCTTGATATCATTACCAGTCCAGACAACTGTGGTGTTGACCAATTGGTGTCATATCAACATGGCCGTGGAAGGACTTGAATAATGTTTAACTTTATTTGTACACAATATGCACTTCACATCCCTTAACCCATCCCTCAGCTCCCTTGAGGGATGGGTTAAATGCAGTGGATGAATGTCACAACATGTATGTGTGTGTGTGACAATAAAAGCACCTTTACCTTTACCTTTACATTACCTTTACCTTTACCTTGCAGGGCAACACAACAAAAAGGCATACATACTGTACAGACTAAATACACTACACACACCCCCACCCAAACAGCACACACAGAAGACTCACACTAACACAACTTTCAGCCCCCCTTTAATAAAAGAGTTCAGAACCCTTGAATGTCTACTATGTATATGTCGATCTACACTGCCTCTTCAATAAATAAATATCTTTTTACGCTCCACATTGCCCCCTATCTGGCAGTTGTGCCAGGTCACCTTACCTTCTACGAGATTGAGCTGAAGAAGCCAGTGACGTTCAAGGAGGCAGATCTTTATTATACTGCGGTGGGACCTGCCTCCAACTCATAAAGAATGATGGTAGTGTTGGGGGAGGGCTGAATATGGGAAGGCACGGATAAGTTCCCCTTTGTGTACACAGGAGCCAACATGTAGACGCCGTAAGCGGTTGGCTAGGTATAGGAGATCGCACCAGCGGCTCCACGGGTCTTGTCACGTGGCCCGAGATTTCCCCTAGGGGAGCAAGCTGAATCCCGAGTGAGCCACAAGTCTGCCACATGTCCCCTCTCACCCCTCACTGACTCCACATAGAGTGCCAGCTTCTTTTTAATGCTGTCTATACCCGCCTACTGTATAATGCAATGAGTTTTGACTAGTTGATAGATTGTGACCCAGACATAATCCCATAACATATTTTAGCATGACAGTTCAGCCAGCATTTTTAAAGCTTTTATAAAACTAGAAAATAAAGGTTTAAACAAAATACAACATATTTCTTTGCCAAAAGACACTATCCTATTAAAAATAAGGAAAATTATCTATTTTCTCATCCGAGTGCAAAACCACTGTGATGGTTGGACCCTCCTGTGTGATGGAGAGGCCATATTAATCATTGCTGATGCACCATCAGCTGACACTTAGCGGGTTTGGAACCAAAACTGGCTGAGAGAGAGAGAGAGAGAGAGAGAGAGAGAGAGAGAGAGAGAGAGAGTGCATTCTGTAATTGCTTTAGCCAGAGGAACCCCAAATAAGTACCGTACGTTGGAGAACTGTTTTACGCTTCATGCAAACATGTCTCAGACATTCACCTCTTCCTATTCAAGAGGGCACATGTGGGCGCATGTGGTCTACATTATGTTATGGGACACAGAAAAGGCATGTGGCACTGAGAATCAATGAGGTATGAAGCTTTGCCATTTCTACTTTTAAACTCCATCAGTCAGTAGGGAAAACTGGGCAGAATGCCTTCTTTTCTTCCTCCTCATTGAAAACACCCACTCCCTGCGTCTGACTGCAATTTGCCCGTGAAATGCTTGATGCATATATTCATGACTAATTATTATCACGGCTTAGTCCTGTGCTTTAGAGTACAATGCTGTTATGCTGGCTATGAGAGCTGAAGCAATTCTGCCTAGACACACTGATTTGGGTGAGAGAGCACTGCATACTGGGAAACCATGAATGTAACAAAAGCTTGACTCATTAAGTAAAATATTGTACATCTTCACGGTAGATACCTACATCTACTAAATATACTTTTTGTTAAACGTCAGCTCCCCAGTTAATGTATTGCTGAGTCAGTTCATTCTTATGACATGTTATGCAACAGTATTTGCTTACACATGCAGGGATAAAGACCTTTGTCTACACTGAGTCCCAGTATTCAAGGCCAGCATCATAGTCCTCGCCCAGCTTTTCAGCACCTTTGAATCCACAGAAAGACCCTCTTTGTTCAGGAACCCCACTTGTGACGTCTACTCAAGGCCGTATGCATTAGCAACAACCTCCACAAATAACCAGGGATTGTGATGGGACCTAATGCCCACTGTAGATGTATTTACTTAAGGACAGATAGAAAATGACCCCTCACTTAGTAAACCAAAGCACAAGACTTCTTTTATAGTTTGCAAGCCACACTCAATTACTTTTACCAGACTAACCAATTTATTAATTGATTGATTGATTGATTGATTGATTGATTGATTGATTGAATTAACTGGCCGCTCTAGACGCTGTGTTGAGGTTGCCCTCATTACCAATGGACAATTTGATTGGATTTTTTTTCAAAGTTCAACTGTATATTCTGATAAATTGCAAGTAGCTTTAAACCAGAAATTATAAATTGTTATACAAAAGTACCTGACAATGATGTTTAAGTATATATTTTTTAGTTTGTTATTCAATTTCTATTCAATGTACTCAATCCTAAAGCTGTTTTGCCATAGGAACTAGACTCAGACCCAGCCAAGCCTGAACAACATGCCTCTCAGACAGAATTTTAGCTGAGCCAGCAGACAAGTTATTAGAAATACAAAAATTTTCAGATTTTATAGGAATAGGTCGAAAGGTGTTTTATTGTACTTGAAACATAATCCTGTATAAACATTAAACACAAAATTTCCAAAAACTGCAAGGGGAAAATGACAGCTCATTTGATATTAAGTGTGCTGTTTATCAAATGTGTACAGTAGGCCTAATATGTTCCTTGCTTACAGTATGTTGTTTGCATTGCAGTCTATCTTATCATGGCTTTACTACATCTCAATAAGGCCTTCTACTGTACGTATATAGTTTGATTCTTGATGAGGTCACAGTTAGAAAATGATCGCATCATCTATATGGTCTCATGGTCTAATCCACAGTACATCTCAATATGTGTTACAATGATCACATTGGAAAACAAAGTAAGTTCATAAAATCCTTTAAAGTTTTACTAAAACTTTTACTAACATTTAAAATGTCCTGCAAAAAATGCTTTATAAAATAAAAATTCATCAGTTCTATTTTGAGTTCCAGCATTATGGCATTTGTTCTCTAATCAATATTAAATTTGCATCAGATAATGTCGATATTGTAAATGTCTCCATCAGCTGTTGTTTTTCCCAGCATGACCTGGAGAAGATGAAAACATTGTCACCTTCTTGCAACATAAAGATACAATGCCAATTTTGCCATTGGTCTTATTTTATTTTTGTTTACCAGTGCTTCTCATTTTCTACTTTCAGGGATCTTTGTGTTTGCTTGACCAACTGGAATTTCATTGAATTACCGGGGGAAAACAAACAAGGTGAAACTGGGCTATTCTTAACTTTGCTGTAAATTTCTGTGTATTTTAGTCCAAGACGGGAAGCCCTGCCCCACTGTGCTTTTACTGGAACTCAATTCAGGTGATTTGTTTTTAAACCTTGCTCATTTTACAATATTTGGTTCCTTAGATCCAATGATGCTGTCTCAAAGTGAGATTTATTTAGTCTTCCCTGTTAGCTCTTGAACCTAGATTTGATTATTTTGATAATTATTTTTAAAAATACTTTCAAATTATTTGTTATATGACAACCAATACTAAAGAACCACACATTTGAACATATGCATTGAATCCATTGCTTGGTAGAATGGACAAGGCTAGATGGTAGCTGAACACACACAACTTCACCCAAGTCTGTATTGGGCCATCACCACAGCAAATATTTTAGTTCATTTTCATGACCTTTCCAATAGTAAAAAAATCTAAGTATTTATTGGTGGTAACTGGCTAGAGAACTTGAAATTGAGCCATGTTTTATGAGCTTTTATAAAAGTCTGACCAATGTGGTTTACAGCATACTTGCAGGTAGAGAGATTCATGCATTCATATTTTTGGGTGGAGAGCCCACCACACACCTTTCCACAGAGACACCCCTAAAATCAAGGAGCGTGGTCAGTTTTTCCAGTCTGGCCTAATTAGAGGGAAGGAATATGAGACGTGTCTCCTGTGCTTACAAAGAGGTGCGGTACCTGAGAGTATCAACAAAATCAACAGCCGTCTCATGGTTTACAATTGGATTTATTATATCATGCAAAAATAACATATAAAACATGACAGCTAGTTGGACAAAAGAAGCAGCTATAGTGGCACTTTACAATTCACACATACAGTACATTAATGCTCTCTATTGTATGTTCTCGGTGTACATTCTGGATGGCCAAGATGTAAAAAACAACAACAACGTAACTATATAAATAACTATATTTAAAACTAACACACAAATTAAAATATAAAAAAAAGCTGTTTGAATAATACATACCTTGTTTATGTTTTATAGCACTTACCCACCTCACTGTTGCAGTTGTGATTCAAACAAGAGTACTATACACAGCTCTCATGTATGGGAAGGGCATTTGCTCTTGTAACCGCTTTGGTTTCAACCACAGAAGTAATTCTGAACACAAATTGTAGAGTGTAACTTTAAGGAAAAGTGAACTCTTTGTCATGTTTGTACGGACGCTTGTTATTGTATGGACGTTTGTTAGAGAAGAGTAATCATAAGACGTTTATTTATTCAATAAATGCTACGGGAATATATTGGGTAGACTGGTCAGGATGTATCAAAAACAATGGGCGTTTTACAGCAAATTGCTTGACTTGCAATGTACATTTATAACAGAGGTGCTCAGTAAGGATTTTAGCCCCATCTGCCAGAAAACCCATCAGGATCTGGAAAGCAGACGGCTTCTGGTACCAAAACAAGGAAAAAAGAGGACGGTATATGGTGAGAGGAAGTGTGGCAAAGCTCACATCAGCTCAGCTGACCAAGCTTAATTTGGGATGGCAGCGCAGGACACCTAAGCTCTTGGAGTCCAGCAGTCTGGCCAGTCTGGCCTGTATCCCTCTGTGATGATCTGGTCCTGGTTGACTCTACCTTAGTGACCCATTATACAGCACAGTAGATGTAGAGACACACAGCAGGGCATGCTTATGTAGAGGGTTGAATACAAAGTATGCATACACATTAATACACATCCCATAATGCACTTTTTAAAACTTTATTACATTTGTGTGGCTACATTCAGCAGTATTTGAATAAGTCACTTTGAGACTGCATGTTCACAATGTTAAGCTGTGTCTCAAATCGCGCACTTGCGCACTTATACTTAATATTTTGAGTACATAGTGCGCATAAACTGACAAGT
>JAODTR010044739.1:0-19107 GCA_025399935.1 Amblyopsis rosae | reverse complement strand
CAGTTTGTTCCAAAACGATGAGAAATGTCCATTATGATGTCACAAGTAACTTGATGATGTGGAGGTTGAACACGTAGCTTTGAGAATGTCAATTCTCATCTGAGAAATGTACCAAAGTGACTGAGAAATACTGTAGTGTTCCCTTAATTTTTGTGAGCAATGAATATATGTGTCTATGTATATGCAGCCTTACAATACAGTATACTGTATACATTTCAACAGCATAGTGTAGTGTAGTGTAGAGACAGAATTCACATTTATGCTGTTTTTACTGTATATACAGTATGCATAATGTACTGTTTGTACTGTACTTTGGTGACAAAGGAAAAAGAAATGTCAGAATGTCAATTCTGATCTGAGAAATGTACCAAAGTGAATGAGAAATACTGTAATGCCTATATTATTTGGGGGGTAAGACTAACCAACAGCACTAGTACAATATATTTTGATCAACATGCCATAATTAATTGATAATGTAGGAAACAGCAGACAATTGTACATAACCATTTGCATGAATGTGCCAAAGCATTTGCAATTTGTTCCAAAACAATGATAAATGTCCTTCATGATGTGCACAAGTGACTTGATGATGTGGAGGTTGAACAAGTAGTTCTGAGAATTTATATTCTGATCTTAGAAATGTACCAAAGTGACTGAGAAATACTGTAATAAAAATAGGCTAAAATTGGTTCTATATGTGTGTCTAGTGTGACTAGATGTCACACTAGGTGCACGAGCATCTCAAACCAAAACAAATACTTAACTGGAACGTACTTTGGGTGGCGCGCAAACCTCTGCAAACTAGGCTAGGCATGCACAACGCGCACTCTTTGAGCAATACATACTCCATGTGAGCTAAACTAGGCGCCGTAGCAATATTCTCCTAAACAAAAAAGTGGCACTATATACTGTATACAAAACATCAGTAGAAAGGAGGAAGTTGTGCGAAAACCTCTTTATTATTGTTTTGAGAATGTGTATGCCACAACGCACTTGCAGTTAATAAATTCACAATGTTAAGTAACAATTTGTATGTTTGGTGTGGCTTTCAAGGATAAAAAGCCAGCACATAACTGGTCGGTACACACTCAACACAAATATTCATAACTTATAAAATATTTACAAGGTGATTTGACCATCAGATAACTGTTTAAAATGTGCATATTTCGTGATTATTGTATAAGACATCAACAGTTTCTGAACGGTGTACTGGAAAATCCGAGTTCTTAAAAAGATTAATTGTAACTTGTGCAGGTTACGGTATACAAGTTAGATGTCCTCTTACTGAAGTCAGCCAGCTTGTGAAATGACTCAATTAATGCTGACTTCACAATCTATGCCTATAGTATTGTACAAATCACAACCTAGCCTATTGCTACATGTTATACTCATTAAAACTCAAAGAAACACAGTTTTCTTACCCGTTCCAAATCTTTAAATTCTTCATCTAATTTGGTTCCCTCTGCACCTCCAACCTTCTCACTGACCATCTGCAGAGAGAGACAGAGAGATCGCCCTAAATAAATATGGAAGATACGTTAAGTGAGGTACAACATTACTGATCAGCCTTAATTACTGATTAACATGTTTCTAAATGTATTTTGTTCTACCACCAAACATACCTAGTAGAGGACTGGCTAGTCTCGCAGAGCCAGCCATTACTTACGTAAAGTCTGGGACACAGCACTGGCTAACTGCGTCAGTACCCGCCTACTTGACAGGAGAGGTATTTTGATTGACATGCACGACGACCAACTACTTCATGTACAAATTGGATAATACATTACAATGAGGAATTTGTTGAAAAATAAACTACACGACTGGTTATTGACAGGTCTTGAAATCTGTCAAATGTGTAGGCTACAGTTATTAATTAAAATACATGTTGAATTTTAAATTAGTAAATCAAGCACTGCGCTATTGTTGCACCGGAAATTACGGAGACATACTTGAGTGAGTGAGTGTCTGAGTGACAATGCGAACAGCCAATGTAAATCGACAGTAAATATTACTTCCCAAAAGTCAGAGTCCCGGGTCGAGCTAACAAGGGTATATGAATCAGATGTTCAGCATAGTGTTGTTTATGTGACGTAGTGCTAATGTAAGGAAGAGGCTGAGACTGAGGACTGGCCAACTTACCCCTCACCTAAACGTTTCATAATGGCCTCCACAGTACAAGCCATAAAGCTCTGTTGGAATTGCATTCTTTTAAAACAGTTTAATTTACCTACAGCTCACCGGTTTCCTATTTGATAAAGGAGCAGTGGACATGTCATATGCTGCAAAACACTGGAAAATCAACACAGCATTGATCCAGAACAAACAGACTATCCTAAATGGCGTTATTGAATGCTTTTTTGATTAATAATTATGTCCAAAGTATAGTGCACCAGATCACACCATTTATTTATTTCCCACATTGTTTTTAAATAAACATTACTATGAAATAACTAAATGTTATTTTCTAAGTTACATGCATTCATCATACAATCATTCTTTCTTAGAGCCCAGGGCTTTATCTCAATGGGAAAAACTATCCAAAAATTTCATAGACCAATGCATGTTTATTAAAAACATACATATTTCCATACAAGATCATGCAGCTTGTTTATAGGTTTATAGGTCACACACAATAAATCATTCCAACACATTCAATGTATACATAGTGTGCTTATATATATATATATATATATATATATATATCCAGGGGTGTCCAAACGTTTTTGGTCACAGGCCAAAGAAGGATTTTGAGGCGCACTCCTCCTGGGCCACATACTATTTTTTTATTTCGAAATATTTCAGAAAAATCGACAGTAGGGGGAGCGGTTAGACCATCTTTTTAGTGCAAGCTTACCAAAAAAACGTAGAAGAAAATAATAAATTCAGGCTATTAATATACATATTATTCTCTGGAATTAACCCCTATCAATTGAATCTGTATAAATTGTATATAAAACAATCCGTCCAAGATGGGGTCAAAAAAGATTGTAATGGAATGAAATAGGTCTACCGCTGAATTTTGAAGGTTCATAAAAATTGAGAAGAGTGACTCAAATCATTACAACACATTACTCATGAGCCAACACATACATTTTTGGTAAAGGTTGTGGGCTGCAAAAAAAAATCTGCCGCGACTGCAGTTTGGAGACACCATAAGAAAATTTTATGGAAATGGACTGCATTCATTTATATCCATTTACCAAATGTGTACTGTTACTGCAACTGGGTAACTTAAATTCTTACTGAGACATAAACTGTTCCATCACTTAAGATCTTACCACTTGTAAAAAAAGCAAATTGATCACGTGAGTGTAAACTGGTAAACTAAAGTGGAAACAATGCCTGAAATATAGAGGCTAACAGATTTTTTTAAAACAGACTAGCCTTATGTTTCTGCACTCACTGCATAAATCTCATGACAGAGACCACAAAGAGAAGTCACAACACAAAGAAAATTCAGAAAAACATTACAGCCTTATTTAGGCTATGCCTACATATAATACTGTATAGTATATACACAAGTGAGGTTCGCTAAACATTCAGCATTCAGTCTATGAACATCATTCTTTCTCACAATAACAGGTCAGTAACCTTTCATATGAAAGTGTTTTGAGAGTAATGTTCACACTCAGGAAGCAAAGAGATGAAGCAATCAAAAGAAATGTTAAAATAGTTGCCATAATCTGGGAGATGTTATATACTCTGTCTCTATACTACTGTTAGATTCTGCAAATTGAAAGTGTGATCTAGAGGTCTAATAAACTAAAGAAAACGGTTTTGCAGAGGGATAGAACTCATATTTCCTCTGTGCCAAGAGTTATTGACTCACATGCTCATGGAATCCTGGCAAGAGGAGTACCTGCATTGCAGTCCCATAAGATAAACACTATCTCTGTCCATCTCATATTCTGCAACTATCTCTTTTGCACACAATATATTCTCTTGTACTTATACAGCCACTAAACGTTTTATATAATTGCTAACAATATTGCTACAGACGGTATCTCGTGTTTTTATCTCATTGACCAATAGCTTTGGAGCCATTTCTGACAGGAAGCTAAGAGCTGAGGTAATAACCAAATGTATTTCCTGCTGAAATCAGCAGGGATAGAAAGACAGACTCAAAGATCTAATAAACTTCCATAAAATGTCCAGAACAAACATTTGCAATTGTCTTGCAAAATCTAGCAAACAGAAACATCGGACTACGGTAAATCTATATTTTAACATACTGTCTGAATTCTTTAAAAAATAGGCTACACAGATGGTACACATAAAATAATTGTATGTCATTATCACAAAGAGTGAGTTCTAAATAGCTATAGGCCGAATATTCGACTCTATTGTATTTACATTTAGACATACTATTAGACAAATAGGAATAATTCTTCTTTTTTTTACTGTATGGTATCCTACCGGTACTGGTACTTAGTCTTGCTTTGTTTATAAGTATCATCCACCTCAAAAGTACCCTAGCAGCCGCGTAACTACATTTTAATGTTGACCTTTTAACTGGTTAATTTAGCTATGCGTTCACACTGAGTAATGGTAGATGTCACGCCAACCACAGAGTACTGCACGGTAACCTCTACAATACTGTGCTGATTACGTTACTTTTATAGCTGCATTTTTAGTTCTGAATATCTCGCGTACCGTAGAATACGGTAGCTAACAGTAACTTTAGAATAATCTCCTGGCAGTATGTTAGCGTTGTACAAATGGGAATATACATGCATTACAATCATATAAACATCTAAATAAAACATGGAAAGCTACAAGCCGTTAGCAACTGATGCTAACACAGCCGTTAGCTGGATACCGTACCGTAGTTCAGAGTTGATTATGATTGAAGTTTTTACAAACCTGGCTGGCTTTATAAAACTGTTTCTTCAAGCCCGCTACAGACATATTGATACCCAGTCGTTTCACACGTCCACCGAAGTCGTAGGGCTGACAAATCAAAGGAGAACTGCCTTGTTAATGGTATATTTTTGTTATAACGGTGACCACAGCAGAATGTGTTGAGGAAGCACCACCGTCGCTCTGGACACGCCAACAATCTAAACTGACCACGTCTACCTAGACTAGAGGGTCCCCGGTATCAGTGTAGAAAAGGCAACATTTGCTTGCGAGTACGAAACAATAATGTTTCCGTGTGTAAACGCCAGTTAAAATATCGCTAGCACAAACGGCGAAGTGATTTTTCCATAAAAAAGACGCAGACTAGTTGCAAGAAATCACAATTCAGTCTGATTAAGTTGGTTTACACTACCCCCTGCTGGCGCCAAGCATTTCTACAAGTTCCTGAGCTAGCTACCGTACCTACCCAGTCACCATATGGTGGCAATAACGGTCTGCACATTCCTACCATCCTTAATGTAAACCCAATAAATAAGACATTTTCCACGACTACAAACCATTATTTAGACAATATCTTCTACCACAGAGCTTTGCAGTTTGAAATTGTCAATTCTAGCATATTAAGGACTGGATTTTCAAGCACGTTAGCCTAATAAATATCTATCGTACAATCTATATATTTGGTTACCACAATCCAAAACCAGTAGCAACTCTTTCTTAAAAATTAAGCACATAACAAAAAAAGGTCACGTTCAAATATATTATTTAATGGTAATTGTGATACATTATTAGACAATTTTAATTTTGAGTGTCTAATTTTGCCAAGCGCCCGTAGCCTGTTAAAATAATAATAATAATAATAATAATAATAATAATAATAATGGGACACATTATTACTGTCAAAATGGGGACACCATACGCCACTTTAATAGAATGTTTTATTTTTGAGGATCATGTAATGCATTCTGTCTTAATAGAAATCTCTGTAATCGAATACAAATATACTTTGGGGTGATTAAAAATTTAAAATACTTGTACCCATTCTCCAGTGCTTTCATGAATAGGGAGTGTACTACTCCCCGCCAATTCCTCCTACATGTTAAGGTCTGCAATTTTATAAAATGTAATATAAAAGTAGGTTCATTAACTTTTTGATATATTTTGTGTATTCTTATCAATTACCTATTTTATTTTAATTAGGCCTACATTGTCCTGCTAAAGTGAGAATGGGAAAATTATTATTATAGGTTTAGTTATATTTAGTTTTCAGGTTTTGTTTTGAACTTCATTCATATTTTAAAACAATAATTAAATATAACTGATCTAATTTCTATTTTTATACGAGTTGTCCAATTTTGACAATGAATGTGGCCCATTTTGAAAATATCTGCTGAAAAAAGTGATCTAATGACACATTGTGTTTAAAGAATAATGACCTATAATAGGCATACTGTGTTTAATAATATTGTTTTGTTCTTTTTAATTGTCTATAAGGGGCAATAATGTATTTCGAATGGTATCACCTTTAGAGTTGATACATTGGGATGATTCTGTAAATCGTTCTAGAAAGCAAATTTCCAGGAAGTATCCCATCAATACTAACCTCTAAATTAAAATGGTATAGTTACAAGCAGATGTAATGCATGATAGATAGGCTGCAAGCCATTCAAACGTTATGCCAAACCAATGCTTTTTTCATGACCTTTACATTATTATAAAGTATTGGTGATTGAAACAGGCCATATATTCATGTCAGGCTCTTCAATCTGTTTATAAATACACATATTATGTTTTCTAAGATAGGAATAAGGAGTTTCAACTTGAAACCATAGCCAATATACGATGCCCATAAAATCGACCCCTCCTCCAGCTCCTGGTTTACATTGCAGTAAAGCTGGGCTGTCACAAGCAAATTGACATAAAATGAAAAAAATATATAGAATTATAATATATAATTATAATTTAATTAGCAATTAATGTGCTTGGCTGCATACAAGATAAAAGCAATTACACATAACTCATGCCACTATCATACATTTTCACTAATTCAGGTCTCTCACAGAAAGTTAACAAATTAAACATTTAGCATACATTTGATTGTGCAGATGCTTCTATTCATTTAGATTGTTAAAGCTCCAGCACCTCAGCCAAACATGTTGCCAAATGAGCGGTGTTCTCCTCCAATCATGCAATTTTGTAAACTAGAATCCTGCTATTGTGGTTCATTGGTTCAAGGACAAAATATTTGTATCGTAAAATACCTTTATTACATTCTTAAATCCACATATTGTATCTCCACTGTACAACAATAACACGTAACTGTGTTAATAACATCTTAGGCTTTATTTCCATAACATAAATTATTTGTTTATTAAACTGTATATAGATTTCAATATTATCGTCTTATAATAGAGCAAATCTTAATACACAATAGCATGATGAGAAGGGGAACTGTTAAGTAGACATATAAAGATGGTGTTTAAAAATATATAATACAATGTCTCCAAGAAACACTAAACAGATGTGGAAAAACATAGGGTTGACAAGGATAGCAATGAAGAGACAATACATCATACAAGTAGACCTACACACACAAAATTCAGACAGTTTGTATTTCATTATACTTTTTTTTTTAGATCCTATTTTTTTAAATTACACTCAGAAAATCCTGCAATAACACTATTGACATAAGACGGGAAAAGCGTTGATACTTCTGTGATCGAACATTCACAAGAACATGTACTGTACACAGTGATCAAGGTTTTAATGTCTACAATCTTGGTGCAAGGTGTCTTTCCAGTATACCGAAGACACTAGAGGACTGTGAGCCAGCTATCTCCGAGTAACTAAACAGGAAACCAAGATAACTTCTCTCAAAAGAAGCAAGTTTACCCTGTGGACAGTTTTTTCTTTTTGTCCGTGGAACTACATCCTTTATTTAAACTAATTTAACATTCTGGAACATGTAACAGTTATTACAATATCTTCTTAATCTGTATCAGTTAATACTTTGATCTGTGTAAACGTTGTCAGGGTGTTTGTAGGCTACTCCTGCTGCTATGTGAACTTTCCATCTACAGTATGCTGCTGGAGTGATTAGAACATCTAATAAACTGCAAGGACTACACAGGCCCACTCAACTGAGAATGGGAAAGACACTATTGCACAATCCCCTCATACCAGTGTTTAAGCACACAGAAAAATCCCTCTTACCAGCAATATAAAATATAGAGTATGGAGAACAGCACTGTTCCAGCAGTGTAATGTACAACCTGTTCTTAATCTACATAAAATAGATGTGATATCCAAGGCCTGTATCATGATTGTCTTTTTATATTCAAACTGTTCTTTAACAAAACTAGCAATTTTAGCTCTAACTGGTATAGTATATTAGAAATTCAAATTATGCCTTTCAAAAACAAATATGTGCGCATACACAACCGCAATCATTCTTTAGAGACCTCACCACACCCTGAGATCTTTAGTTCCTAGATTGAAAGTAGTGAATTAAGTTGTCAGTTCTGGATTTCTGGATCAGTGGTAACAGAACACTCATGCGACGCTGCTCCAGGGTCCAGTCCAGATTTAGTTATTAGGGAATAATACTGTGTGTAATGCATTCATTTCAACTATTAGTTTCATTCCTTAAAATCTCTGAATGAAAATATATTGCAGAAATACTCATATGTACTAACTCAGGGGGTAGCTGATGGCTCTATTACAGAGGGTGAGGTAGTAAGGGAGAGGTGATAGGAACAGAGGAGCATTTATATGAATCAAAACACATGTTGAGCGAGAGTGCACCGGCTACATGGGCCCTAAATAGGCCCATATTAGAGTGGTGGGAAGATAGCAAATCCCCTTTAAAACATGTCCTAAAGGGATTTAATCCTATACTGTCACCCACCACGTACACTCTCCAAGCTAAACTTTGTGTCCATGTTTGTTGGGAGCATGCAGTTTTCTGTGCTTTTTTCCTCATTAAAATGTCACAATGAACTTTGCCAGCATGCCCTATATTTTCAGTACTCCCTAAATATTTTGTACCCACTGGTTACCAGTGCCAAGGCTTGGCTCACTGGGATTGAGCGACTTCAAGTCAATACTTCAAATTCTGCTAGAACTTGTTCATACACCATGTCAGAGGGTGTACCATTTTTCTTTTAGAGAATTGTATGTCTTCATTCCAACAGTTCATTTTTACAACAACTTTGTTGTAAGTGCTCAACATTCACTGTACTATAATGCATTTTTAAGACAGTGTCAATTTAATCCACATCCAAAGTATGGTTTGACAGTATCTGAGACACTTGATGTCAAAAACTCCAAATATCGTTCATTGTTCCATTTCTCTATTCCTCACTAATAATTATTATCTTACCTGTGAAAATCTAAAAATTTCTAAAATCACAACTCAGATTCTTCACTCTCTCATTCTCTCTAAGTGGCATTTGCAAAGGGAAAGGGAATTAGGACTGAGGTCACTGATTGCATAAAAAAAAAGAGCTAACAAATATCAGTGTCTGAAGGTGTGCTGGTAAAAATACCCATATAGATCCACCTAAGTGCTATGCATTAGTGCTGTGCGTGTAAGAGTCTGTATACGTGCTCTATGCCCTTGATTTGCACATTTTAGTTAGTGAGTTTGATCATGGTCCCCTTTAAACAGTTTGTCCATAAATTACAAAACTGCTATATGTGAGTGCTATGACACTGCTTCGACAATGAAGATCAAAATAGGCATTACAGCACATATCCACAATATGAAATTGTGAGTATGTACATTCTGTTTGTAGCCAGGGGCGGTGCTGGTTTGCCAAAAAATGGAGGGGTACATTCAACATTAGTGTGCTGTGGACACTAGGAAAGATCATTCAAATTTGATGGGAGGTTAAAGGTCACCTCATATGTTTCAATAATAAAAATGATGAGCCTATTACAGTATATACTTATTCCTTCTAACTCCTCCAAATAAAAATGACTGGGTAGCATGCGATGACTACACAGCAGCACCTAGTGTTAAGATTATGTTATTTGGACTGACTTGTAGGGCAGTCTAAGATATGCCGTCAAGGTGTGGGTGGGGTTAGGGCTGAGAGGAGTATGTCCTAAAGTGTAGTGTGCAGGATTGTCACACAGCTGCTGGTTGGTTTATGCTTCTGCTGGTTGCCACAATCACATTCCACTCCCTCTCTAAACCTCGATGTGTCTATGTCAAATCACTCAATGTCTTGCTAAACATGGCTAGCCCTCAGTGGAGTCTGGGAAGTTGATATCACTGCCAAACACCTCCCTGTAAAGCGGGGGAAAGGTGTATGCTGTCTCAGGGTGCACCAGGCGAAAAAACTCCAGTTTGTCAATGTGGAGGTTGCAAATAGACTTCATCACAGGGAGCTTGGACACCATCTGTAAACGAGAGACAGTTATGGATAGGATTGTTAGCATGTTTCCATGCCTTTGCTTAATAGGCATGCTTTACTGGGTAATGGTGATCATTATGTAATGTATTCATATTTATAATAATATAGTGGTAATATAGCTACAGAGTTAAGGGTTAAAAGGGTTTATATAAGGCTACCTTAGCCAGTTTCCCATCTGATGAGCCATCTCTTTGTAGCCAATGCTGCAGAGCCACATAGACCTTTTGATGCAGTTTCTGAATCTTCTGGGTGTCTGTCAACCAGGGGCGATCTAGAACCAGGAGGTGGAGGTATTAGCTCACCAAATGCTAAAGATAAAGTAAACGTCACATCATCAAAACCATCTGTCAATCTTCTGTGAATCTGTTGGCTGGGAATCACCTGGTGAGAGCAGCACTGCAGCGCTGAACAGAGCCATCTCCTCTTCAGAAAGCTGCAAACGACTTAGGCTTTTCGCCAAGTCAAATATTGCACCGACGAGATCATCACAACCTACGAATAAGGAGAGAAAAGAGGCTGCCATTAAGGGAAAAATTGTTAAATGGGTTCATGTTCTGTACTCAATACAGAAGCACTAAACACGCAGTGACTTGGAGTTAGGTGCTTTCAAACAATAATGCATATACTGTGGTTACTGTGCAGAGTGTGTACATGTGTGCACTCACCAAGAGCTTTGAAGAGCTGAGGGCTGGCAAACTTCCCATCAAAGAGTAATGTGTTGTTGATGGGGTTGTAGACTCGACACATACGGATCAGCAGAACATCCATGCAGCCTGAATGCATGAACAAATGAATATAGGAATATGGTTCATTATTGTATTAATCAACCTTTAAGATAAGCACATTTTCCATCATTCTTGATGCATGTGCGTTTTGCTTACTCTAACCTCAGGACATTCACACATATATAAATAATAATAAATAAATAAACCTAATTTCATTTTTTTGACAGCGATCATGCTGCCATGTTAAACTGGTAAATTTAGCTACTGATTGATGCTTTGACTGTACAGCTGGTTGACACTGACCTGCTTTGAGAAGGATGATCTGATCATTCTGACAGAGGTCCATGAAGCCAGTCATGCGTTTGGCAAACTCGACTACATACTGGATTGCATTGGTGATGTGAATAGCACACTGTTGCCACATCACCTCAGCAGACTGACAGAAAGCAAGAGATTCGTATTCATGAGTATTCCTCCCTGAAGCTTGTGCAGCAAACCGACAAAATGGGATATGACTAGCTCAAAAATAGATTCTATATTTGAGGGCAACATATCACTATAAGACTCATATCCTTAATCTGCAACTGAGAGAATTCCTAAACATTGTATATTTGTGAAGTGGAATCTTATGGTACTGTGTACTGTGTGTGCGAGATGCACTGTACAGCATGTTTGACCTTGGTCTGGTAGCAGCGAATCTCCTCTGGGCTGTACAGAGTCCAAGCCAATCTCTTCAGCTCTTCTGTGCTGTACTGGCTGGTCTCAATATGGGATTTCACCACACTCTGGGCTATGCGATCTGAACAGGGAGGATATTAGTGTTAATACAGTAGCACGTCTGTGCGAGACAAATGTCCCCTTGCAGACAATAAAGTTCAAAGAGACAAAAGAAATACAGTACATGTTTAATGTATTAGAGCCTGTCTGTAATGATAACAGCAACGGCAAAGAGATATACAGTATACTATCATTAGCAGCTATAGAGGGAATAGTACTGACCTGTCTCCATCAGAGAACATCCATCAGGTAGGGGGGTGACAACTGCATGTGAGAAGAGTCCAGAGTCATGCAGCAGCTGGTATTCATGCTTAATGTGATGGCCGCCATCTACAAAGTCCAAGTTAGTCTGCTCAGGCGAGCTCTGAGAGGAGGAGCTGCTGCCTGCACGTCCACTCAGCATCTCCAGGTGGCAGTACTCTGCCCCCGTGCCCTCTGGCGTGAGGGGCAGGTCGAACAGCAGGCCTTCCGGCAGCGTGGTGATGTCGTCCAGGTCACTGAGCGTGCCACTTGAGCCTCTGCTGTAGGCGCGGCCGTGAGCGGCCATCTCACCGCTCTCCTCACAGGCACCGACCCCTGCATCGTCCTGGGAATGCTGGTGCTTCTGGACCTCAGCGTACAAGCTGTCCCGCTGCTTCTTGGACATACGGCCAAACTTCACCGCTGGTATGGGGAGGGCGATATGTTAGAGCTATCTGGGATCGAAGTTAAATGTCAGTCAACAATATGCATGCACTCTAGTGCTCTAAAACAGGGTGGCACGTTTGATATACTGTAGATGCATGAACAAGCATAACATTTTTAACATGGCAACATAAATAATGACCTGACTTAGTCCTGTTTATATGCAGCTCTACAAAGTTTGAGATACAATAATATCATGCTGCTCCCTATATAAAAATATAAAAAGGTCAAAAACATTTCAATCAGATTTTTTTCCTCACCCTAACCAGAATGTTATAGTTCAATAGTAAAAAAAAAGAAAAGCTAAACAAAAACTCCAAATGAGTTGCATATCCTGACACCACTGTCAAAAGCTCCTAAAACTCAAACATCTCATATCCCATGGGTCATAGAGAGTACCATTTTAGGAATATTGCCATATTTCATATGAAAACATAATCTCTTCCACATAATACACATTGTGTGAGCTCACCATCACGACTCATGCCGAGTGCAAGGCACTTCTGCAGCCGACAGTGCTGACAGCGGTTACGGTTGGTCCGGTCAATGACACAGTTCCTCTGTCTCGAGCATGAGTACATAGCATTGTTTTGCTGGCTGCGCCGGAAGAACCCCTGGATTCATAATAGAAAGTGAATAAACAGAGTAAACAGAGAAATGCATCAAGGCCAATACGGCAAAACACAGTTCAACTAAATATGAAACAGACAATAATATAACCTCCAGAAAGCCAGGTTTCTCTAACAGAGTTTAACATAGGTTACTGAAACTGCTCACCTTACAGCCTTCACAAGTAATGACACCATAGTGAATCCCTGATGACTTGTCCCCACATATTTTACAAGGAATCACCTCTATTTGAGCTGATGAACAAAGAAAGATTAATTAGAATCTACTGTATTTTGTTAAGAAAGCAGTCTTCTAGGACTGCCATGCTGCCTGCAGTCAGTGCAAATTAATCTTAAAGATATCAAAGTAAACACACAGCCTGTGATTAGGCCAATTCAATATTTGCTGATCTTGAAAATTCCCCAAACATAGGGAAAGCACCAGCATTGTATTTGTCTAATATTAATCTTCCTTCCTATTAGAGTAATTCCATCATTCAGTGTCAATGTGTCATCTTAATATAAAAATGTTTAAGTGTAAACAGTAAGAAACGACAGAGGAGAACAGACAAAGGAAACCATGTTTACAGTACATTGGTCAAAACACCTTGTCTTCAATACGCCTGTTCCTTTCATTATATGTAATTTCTTTAAGAAACAGGGCCTCCTCAGGCCCAGAATAGGTCAACTGCATTAGCGAGGACCGGGGTTATACAGTTTCACCACCTCTCGCTGTCCCCTCCTCTTCCACGGTGAACTAAATGGTAGCAGGCTTACAAAGGCCTGAAGTCCACTCTGCCCTCAAGTAAGGCGTAACTGACTTACTCGTGAAAATTCTTAATAACAAACACAATGGATGATTTCTGTTTTTTAATTTATTTAGAGGATTTGATTTGGCTCAGGCTGCAAAATACATTTGTTGGATGACGCACAACATGAGGTAACCTGCTAATTACATAACTGGCCTTACAAGCTTGTCAGAAACCTTTTACTACTCACAACTAACAAATCACACAAGCCCATTTGTGGGTGAGTGAATGTATCACGCACTGAGTCAATACATATTAGTTTAGGGAGATACAATCATCTGATTCAATAAACAAATCTGGAACGGGAAAAGATAAGACGAGAGGTTAATTTTCCCCTACAACTGATTTTTTTGTCTCTCGGAGGTATAGAAAAACCAACTATGGAGGGACAAGGGAAACAAATATCAAACAAACAAGCATATAAATAAAGGGCTATGGAAAAACCGCTGTTACTTGGTTACTCCCCCCTCCTCCATCCAGTACCTCACCCCCTCCCTTCACCCTGTTATATAACTGCAGTCTGGCTACATTCCATGGATACACTCATTCAAAGGAGGTTGTCTTGGCAACACTGTGTTAGGCCTTCCTCTACCCTTTCCCATTGGCAGTTGGCCGTGCTGCTCTGTCTATGACTTGCCGTCTCACATGCCAGTCAGCTGAGTGGCATAGTTGTTCTACTGACACAGTTTCCCATTGAGCAAAGGGGGAGGTGCTTCTTATCCTGGCAAGGGATGCAATCGGATTTCTTGTGGGATTTAAGGTGGAACCAATACAGGATGAGCCACTGATTTTACTGTTGAGATCCTCCCCTCTACAGGCAGACAGTAATCTCAGTAGCTAGCTTTGTTTTTATGGTTTTAGTTTTATTCTAGAAATTGCAGTCAATGTTGATACAATATAAAATGTATAATAAGAAAATCTTTCATTAAAAAAATATAACAGACTGGATGCATTTTCAGGGATCACGCACCACACTAGTAGAATACTGTTCCACTGAAAGTTATGCAGTAATATAGCATCTGGACATTTTATAAAAATACAGTACAGTAAGTTTCAGATGGAGCAGAGGGAACTCACACTAGCCCTAACTTGTTGCAGCATGTCAAATATTTGAGTCAAATTTCATGCATGTCATATCTCTGAGCTAACCATGAATCTATTTATATGTCGGTGCAGCTGGTTAACTAGAGATAACCTCTAAACACAGTCTGGGTTACATAAACCAATGAATGACATTTATCACATGAAAACCTTCCCAGTTGTAAAATGTAAAACTAATCAATTGCAAGTTAAATATTTCTAATTTTCTTAGAGCAGACCACTGAACTAACGTACAGTAGGAGAAGTTTCCTAATATTGTCTTGAACTCTCCAGTGATTTGTTTAGTGGGGTTGAGAATGTTTGTTTTGTTGGGTGCAAAGTCCTTTCATTTCACTGAATGGGATCAAACAATAGTTCCTTCATTCTCAAGCCTGGCTTAGACCAATATTATTTTTGCTTTAATCTAAGTACAGTTGTTTATCTATGCTCAGAAAGAACAAAAAAAGAATGCATGTGTATTCCTCCCATTTGTATACCCTCATGTGTATATTAAAGATCAGGCAGAGTTCTATTGGATCAGCTGTTTTGCCAGATGTAAACAATGTGGTACTATGACAATAACGTTTGGTCTCATAAATCCATAAATCAATTTGGAACATTTTGCAATATATCCAACCTGGTGGCACATGTATAATATAGCTAATTATTATGAAATATCGGTTTCATTTTCTAATGTCAGCTCTATAAAGATAAATCACACAAAGGTGAACACTGATTTGGAAATAGAGGAAACTAGTTTACTTGACTCATTAGGTAGCCTATGGGTTTCTACTGTTACTTATTTGAAACTTCTTACACTAAATGCACTTCATAAGATATTTATTATAGTGCTGGTTGAGAGTCATGACCTAATATTGCCATATATCCCCCAATGATGTGTCCTTCAGTCTGTTGGTCAGCAGCACTACACACCCCAGTGCAGTAAAGCACCCATCTGGGAACTTTGCTCTCTCGTCACTCCTCCCTATACATTCCAAAGGTTCTGTTTACCTGGCACTTGCCTATATGTTTACTTGCTATTTGAGGCCTATATACCACAGTATATAGGCCTACTTTGTTATATTTGTTGTTCTATTATATTTCTACTGTGGAATATTGAATCAGAGGCCATGCTTGTTTTCCTTTGGTTTGGGCAGTCTTGTGGGACCACTACACATATTTATTTAATAGTCTACTACTACTACTACAATTGATTAACTGGATTAGCCACAAACAGGCATTCCCATATAACATACTATTAACAACACTAGGGGTGCACCAATCTGGATTTTGTTTTGTCTGATACTGATTGCCGATTTTCAATCTGCAAAAACGTCCGATACCAATTTTTATACTTTTTAGATATATTATTAATACATTTAAGATAATTTTTTGCTCTCAAAACATTTTTACTCACTGTGAGACAATTTTTCGCTCCACCACCTCCCCTTAAGTCCTACACCTATATGTAAAAGGTGCATTCATGGCAAATAGATTGTTGCGCTCATAAATATGTTTTGTGAAGTATAACAGTTATGTGATAATCATAAAATATTAATAACCATAAGATGCATTTCTTGATTTTACAAAAACATTTTAACATGGAGTAGCTTGATACAACATAGTTCTAAAAGCCCAAAAGTGTTAGCGATATTGATAAGAGGGAATCCATATATTATTGAAATATTAGCATGTTGACAAACTCTACAAACTATAATTTACTATCTCTCACAAATACACGATATGACTAAATCCTGGCAACCTGTGGGTTATTTCTGTCACAGCACGTTTGGTCTGAGCTGACTGCTTCATGGATCACAGAACTGTGGCAATCAAACACCTGAAGGTTTGTCAAATATGTCAGTTTTTACAGATTTTGAATAGGTTAAACGGTCTCCTCGTTAAATTAATTTAAATATAGCAATGTCTTTCTATAACGCCTGCGACAGCCTTTTAATTGACAAAAAATATTGGTTTTCCAAATCGGCCATTACGAAGGTAAATCGGACTACCACCAATCTGGAATTTTGAGAGGAAATTGGCCGATTCCGGGCTGCTTCAAATCTATCGGTGCATCCCTAAACAACACCATTGCAGGCTTAAAGGATTTTGCGAAATATAGTGATTTCTTTCTCTCTTTGGTCTTTTCTTTTTAATTAATTTCTCCTGAGAGGGCCTAACCTGGCACAGGTCTGCTCTCTTGATCCTGTGGTGGTGTGGTGATGGTGAGAACCACGCAAACAAAATCAGGAAAAGGCTACAACAATCACCCTAAACTGCATAGGTTCTGTGTATCTACAGTGTTATAGACACAGTCAATGAGATAATAAACATATAGCAGCAAAGCAAACAAGTACACAAGCATCATTTGCTAATTTTCTTGTGTACATACAGTACATCAGAGCCATATTCATTTGATAAGGAATATTATAAAAGGAGTCTTTCATAGCCATTTTTACTTTTTTGTCATTTTGTTAAAAGCAACTAGCAGTGGGTGACTTTGACAGTCCTACTGGCTGACATTCATTCTAGTTGTTGTAAGCAACATTATATATACAGGAAGCTGCTGTGGCTGTGCGTATGGGTGAAGGGCTTGCTGCGCCCATACCCTGCAGCAGACAGCAAAGACCACAAGGCCTCACAGCCGACACATCTTATTTCAAGGCTTACGTTGTTACTAATGTATGAATGGTACTGTCGTCAGGCGCTACACCAGGTCCGTCTTGCCAACAAGGACCAGGGAAATTGTGAATTGATTGTCTCAGTAATGGCGATAGACACCTGGTCATGTCTTGTTCTGCTCTGGCCACCCCTATCCACATCTAATTTAATGTTGTTGTGTAATCCTTAATGACAGAACTAGGTCAATAGAACACACTCTCTACCCCCCATCCCCACACACACTCACACTTCATTTTCTAACACTGGTGACCATGCTAAAACACTGAAAACAACATGTTACATAGACCACAGCCAGCGTGTCAAACTGGAAAAATGGACTGCAAGAGATACACAACATAGAAACAACAATGAAATCACACGTTGCATGTTAATTGGTAGCCTAATACATTGAGGATTACGTATTAACTAAAACAATTGGAATGCAACAATGCAACAAATGCAACAAAATCTCCTATTTACGAAAAAAAAAATAAAAGGCTTTATTTTCCCAGTTATGTTTTGACAGCTCTTCCCACTAGTTCTCTCTCGCAAAGCCAATGGTTATACATAACCAAATCTGCTCATTGGCTAAAAACATTAACTACAAGAGCAATGCTTTCTTCTTGTCAGACTGCTTTTGTGCAAAGAGTAGGGGGTAGAAAGAATAGCTACAAAGATAGTTTCGTATTTTTGCAAGCAGACATGCTGTTTGTTCTCATATGCGCCTGCAGTCGACATGAGAATACGCACTTAGGACTTTCAATAACAGACACGCAAATGTTACTGGAATTATCTAAACACGTCCCAAAGTTTAGAATCAGAAATAACATGTAGGCCTACTCATATCATATGGATAAAGGCTATGCAACTTACCTCTCATGTTGACGTTGAATGTGACCTATCTTCGAGTCATAGAACTCTTTATCAACTAACATACAATTATTGCGACGTATCGTAAACTTGTTAGCTCCACAACGAGTCGGTAAAAATGTAAAAACAAATCCTCATATATTTGACGAGACTTGCGTACATAAAATCGCAATAAACGAAATGAAAACACATATAGTTATCGGGGTAAGATACTTTGAACTCCTATATCTCGCAATATATTGCTTTACTATTAAATTAAATACGCAGCAGCTGGTCTTCCAACTGACTTTTTTGCTCTCTCGAACCTGCGTTCGGCGTTTGGGCTACACATGATCTCGCTCCGGTGGCCCGCCTCGTGCCCTGAGCTGCTGCGCGCGCCACTAAGCGCGCGCTTAAGGAGGTACGCCGTTCTGGTAATACATCCATGGTTCACACACAGGGGTTCACATGGTGGGAAACTGTGGCAGTGTGTCGCATAAACATTGTGGGAAATATTTTGATTACAGTAACAATTTACATTTATATAATAATGTCAAGCGGGAGTATGGGGTGAGGGGGTCCCTTTTAAGGGCAATCCAATCCCTGTATGTCCAAAGCGAGAGCTGTGTACGGA
>JAODTR010044728.1:0-19109 GCA_025399935.1 Amblyopsis rosae | reverse complement strand
ACCCCGGGCCCCCCCCCCCCCCCCCCCACACCCTCCGGAGTACGGCACCGGGCCAGAGAGAGGCCAAGTCTAAAATAAGAGAGGCAGGGGTGTGTACACACGTATGAGAGGGGAGAAGGTTGCTGCACCTCACTGGTGTGCTGTGTGAGTGCGTGCACGTGGGGAGAAGACGAAGGACTATAGAACAGGCACGTGCACGCCTGTAACCTAAAGGTGGTGTAAGATATATTTGAACTCAAAAACAAAAAAACACCTCTTCGTTCAAAATGCCACAGAGTGCTCCCTCAGAAGCATTGGACACACATTGCCAGGGCTTGGGCAGTGCTGTGTGCTGTAGGAGACCGTAACCCCACCTACACATGGTGTAGCAAAGGGCAGGAATGCACAGTGTATCGGCTACAGCCGATGGGCTCTGGTTACGCATAAGCTGCACACGCTTGCCTCAGATCAGAATAGCGGCGGCACATTTCCCGAATGTAATCAACTTGCCTGATCCGAGGATAGCGTTTCATGTTTAAGGTCTTAACAATGTGCCCCTGCAATAACTGTATTGTGAATGTGGGTTATATACATTAAAACTGACCACTTCTAGACTGCTGCTCAGATAGAATGAAACTTTACAGCTGTAGGCATATTCATGGATCTCCAATCTCATCAGCAGAGTAGATATCATGTCTTCCTTTGCCCCCCTTAGTACCCGGTTTGATTCCAGACAAGCCTGGCCTACCCATGAGCAATGGGCATCCATGACGCCGTAGCGCTTTTCTCCTCCTAACACCAATAGTTTGTTCTCACTGTAAAATGCTTTGGATTAAAGCATCTGCTAAAAGGCAATATTGCATCTAGTATAAATAACTGTGCAAAAGTCTCAGCTGGATAAGCAGTATTCTAACCCTGATGCAATCATTGTACTTTTTATAGTCTAAGAGAAAAGCTGGCAGCAGAAATAAGAAAAACAGTTCTGATACATCGGTATGAGTGCCAGTTGCAACCTGTCATTCATATTCCTCTTAACTGAAATGTGTTTTTTCTCAACTATGACGACTCTTGCGGTTTTTATTGCCGGCATTTTCATCATTTGTGCTGCTGATCAATATTTAAAACTTCCTGACCCATAACAATAATAATGAAATAATAATAGTAATAATACAATTACTGTAAAGGCAGGGTCAGTCATTTTAGAGAACGCTTGATACAATTCTGTCTCAAATCAAAACAATATTCGTCCGTGGTGCCGCTCCACACATCGAGACGCATTGTGAAGCAAGCGTAGTACTACGGCTTTGCTGTAGTGAGCGGTGTTCGCAACTTTGTTCCTATTTACGGAGCCAGGGCTGTGTGGACGTTTTTTTCCAACACGCACAGAGAACGGTACGGTAGCGGAGATATTTGGTGGCTTGCGATAGCTGACTAGACCTTTAAATCACAAGTGATCCTAATGAATCTCCCTGAGATGCGTTGTAAAGCCTGGCTGTGGGTCATCAGACCCTCCCCCCCCCCCCTTCCCCTAAAGAGAAAAGTGAAAAGAAAAAAAAAAAAGAAGATAAATGCGGCCTGTTCGCAGTTTGTTCGCGGCCTGGTTTCCCAGAGCGAGCCAGATCACCAACACGTTGCCCAGCGACAGCGAACAAATGCAGCTGTCGGGAAGAGTGTTCCCTAAGCAAAGGCAAAGCAACTGGAAGAGTTTGTTTAACCCCCTCCCCCCCATCCCCCCCTGACCTCCACCCCCACCATTACGATGCAGAACGTGTCTCGGCAGGCAGATAGAGAGAGAAAGAGAGCGAGAGGGAAAGAGAGAGAGACAGAGACAGACAGAGAGAGAGAGAGAGAGAGAGAGGGGAGGGGTCTCAGCCACCTGTTCAGTATTTCATCTTGGGTGTGTGTGTGTGTGTGTGCGCGTGACTTCCATACCACCCCGACATGACATGTCTCCTACATTACCATTCCAACTGTGGCAGCGCCCTAAGGCTTGTGTTGCCACCCCTCCCCCCCCCCCCCCTCCCCTCCCAACATCTCTCTCCCCTCCGGCTTGGATGACAACATGGCAGCAGGATAAGGGATCAGCCATAACGAGACTGGACTCACTTCTCGGACGGCTGCGGCAATGTCTCCTCACCTCGCTGCAGTACGCAACCGCAAACTGCACACGGGCCCGAGTCTGCGTCTAAGCAGCGCTGTTACGCTCGAGGTTGCACACAACAGACCTCGACAAAACAGAAATTACACTTCTAAGATGGGGAGCCAGGAGAATCTCCTGGAATAACAATGATCTCAATCATCCGAAAAGCAACATTTCTTATCAGCAAGCAAACTGATTTGGTTGCTGTTTGGAAACCCTACTAATCATGGCGGACTGGCACAGGAATGCAGAGAATCTTAATAGCCAACCACACTGTAGCCAACCCCCCCCCCCCCCCCCCCCCTTCCTGACTATGTTGGTCCATAACTATAGCGTAGCGTGGAGATCTGGAGAAGTGATTTGTTGCAGCGGGAGCAAAGGTTGTCATTCTCAAGCCTCTCCACGTTTAAATTTAGCATGGGGTCACGGCCGTCACGAGAAGCTCTCCACTTCTCATGCATGTGTGCCCCTCCCCCATAAGTCTCCCATGCGCTGGACTCATGGTACCCGTACGGACAAGACAACAATGCTAGGCATCTTTTCAGTGCTTCCTGACAGTCGATACACATACCTCGAGCTCGACAACATCGCAAGCGGAGGCAAAGTCTGAACGCGCGCGACCGAAGCGGCTTGATTTCTTTGTGTCCGGGAGCAAAACCGGCCTTATCTGTTGCAGTGAGTATGTCTTTTGATGTAAATGAGTCCCATAGAGACAAGGAGGCCCCTTTTGCTTCACTCACTCCCTAAAATAACATGTGTGCACGTCAGTCCTGATGTGTGTGTCCAGATGGTTTTATCTGGCTAGCTGTGTGTGTGTGTGTGTGTGTGTGTGTGTGTGTCAGTTTGACTTACCAGGCACAGAAGAAGGCCTTATTGTTTCTAAGGGCAATTTATATATTTTTTTGATTAATGGAGGTGAAGGCCAGGAGTAGCTGTCAGAGGAGAGCATGTGTGTGCATGTGTGCCCGCACACACAGTGTGTGTGTCCATGTACTGTACGCTATAGAAAAGGATTACTGGTTACCAATCAGTAGCTTCCAACTGTACGGTTCTGCAGCAAGGCTGGGGATTAGGGCTGGATCAAAGCTCTTATTCAGGCTTTAAGATTCACTTGAAAATGGGCAGGGAGCGAGAGGCTGGGGGGGTGGGGGGGGGGGGAGAGAGAGAGGAGGGATGAGGGAGAGAGCGGGAGGCTAATGATAGGGCCATGTTGCACACCTGCAGAGTATGGAGAGAATCCAGCGTTGGATGGCCGCGGCCGCCCGCGGGGATGCAAGCTGGTTAATTTCCCTTCTCTCGGCCCACTTAGCCCCCGGTTCTGGGGGCGTGCATGCAGGGCAACGTTTAGCTTGTGTACACCGTCTGAAGCGGTGTTGTGTTGTGAGTTCAGCCCCCGAGGCTCGTTCACCCGTCTCGTTATTCTCCCGCCTGCTCCGCACATCTGCGACTAGCGGCGCGGCCCGGCACCCCACCACGCCCCCACCCCCACTCCGCTATTCGCGCAGAGACCGGAGGCGTGTGCACAATTATCCCGGCGGCACACTTTGTGGGTTGTTGGTCGGATCCTCCGGAAAAGCACGGGAGAGGGCGTACCATCTGGCAACAGTGCCCGAACATTGTGTGGGTGCTTATTCTCTCTCTCTCTCTCTCTCTCATTCTCTCTCTCTGGGCTGTTGAATGTCGTATTGTCCATGGTACACTGGTACAATTTCTCCCCATGATAATAATGTGTCATGTCGCGATAGTCACAATGTTGTTGATATGTTTACATACGCACCGCAATGTGGGCATCTCATAGGCATACCATAAAACATCATCTTTTCAATTAATTGTGTGTGTGTATGTAACTATCCCTAACATAAATAAACAAGTAAAAACTAGGCAAGCTTAGTTCAGATGGCTGTGGGTATGTATCAGAATGGGTTTGATGAAGTGTGCAATACTCTTGTTACTGTGGGGTCTATGTTGCATGTGGTGCCACCTACTGTCTACATGGTGCATTACCACCACCTACTGTCTAGAACAGTGGTTCTCAAAGTGGTTTAACATATAATTATATATAATTAGTTATACACGACAAGCGTATGAAACCTCTAACTTGATTGTGACACATCACGTCAATCTGCCATGAATCAATTACTTTATGCAGGTCACAACCAACCATTTAGCTGCTAGCTAGCTTGATATAGTAACTATTAGTGAAGTAACTGCAGTGAACAAGCATGGAGAAATACCTATGTCAGACAAAATCAAGTGAAGATAAGATCAAACTAGCTAAATTGAGAAAATATGATTTTCAAATAGTTCCAATGGCATCTAAGAATATATGGTAGGAAGCATATCAAGTCCTTATAGTCTTATATAATGTCTGAGCATAATGCTTAAAGGCTGGGTCAGTCATTCTTTCTAACTTCGAGCTCAAATCAAAGCAGTGTCGCTCTGCGGTCCTCCGTAATAATTCGAAACTTCTACACCACCCTAAATGGTAACATAAAGTGGCAAACAACGATCACATCAACAAAGCTGTAGCACTACGCTTTGGTTCACAATGCATGTTGATGTGCGATGCGTCCCCGCAGAGGACCGCGGAGTGATACCGTTTTGATTTGAGTTCGAAGTTAGCAAGAATGACTATTATGCCCTCATAATAGTCATTCTTGCTAACTTCGAGCTCAAATCAAAACCGTCCTTGGAAATTGTTCTCCTCTGTAAGGGGTCTCTGGCCCAAAAAAGATCTCATGGTCTAGAATGTAGCGCCTGCGCTTTTTAACAAGGTCGGTCAGTCAGTCAGCGACGTTTGATCATATTGGCCAGTCCTGCTACACGCGGTCCGGCAAACATATGGCCTATCCCTACGCCTGGCAGCAGGTAGGTGGAGCTCCCTGTTCTAGGGCCCCACAGGACCCCCACAGAACCTCCCACAGTACCTCCACAGGAGCTGAACCAGAACCCCCACAGGAGCATAACCAGGAGCCCCACCAGTGGCCCCCACCAGGGGAGGCGTAAAGAAGTCGGGCCCTCACCCGAGCCGACGGCCACCATCTACAGTAATGGCCGCCCACGTCTTGCATGTAGAACATAGCTACATGGGGAGCAGAATGCGGGCATGTTTCTAGGCTTCGCTCTACTATGGCAACTGATTCAACAATGAGGAACGGTAGGCGGATTGATCTTAGCTGCAGACAACAACTGCTAATTAGCCTGGCCTGTAACGACCCTCTCAGCCGGAAAGAGCCACTCACCGCTCGCCGGTGTTAGCGCACGCTGTGTCATTTAGCTTTGGACGCCGGCCATGGCAACGGGAGACATTTGTGAGTCGCGGAGTCACACGGGGGTCTCTCTCTCTCTCTCTCTTTCTCTCTATATATATATTTTTCACACCCCGCCGCCCAGTCTTTTTCCCCTCTCATGTCTTTTCAACAACCTTCCATTAGTGGTCAGAGCGCCCCCGCTTTCCCTGGCTGTAGAACCCCCCCCCCCCCCCCCAACTGTCAGATGCTCTGCGGGGCTCAGGCCCAGCCATAATGTGCTGCATTACTGCACTAAGTGCGCCGTGCCGCGCGGCGCTACTTACCTAGCGGTGCAGACAGAGGAGCAGAGGAGAGGGATCCCTCCAGCAGGGGCGGACTCTGCCCCTGCCCCGGCTGACATCTCCTCTGCTCATTATCAGCCCTTCTCAAGACCCTCTTTCTTCAAGGCTGGCCGGCCCCAGCGGAGCCCCCGTCCCCCCACCCAACACCATCCCACCTCCCGTCCGTTTCCCCGCGCTGCCACTCCTTAGCCTCCTAAGATCCGGGCCCGTTTCTCCCTTACTGAGTTATCATCGTGTATTTCTGGTACTCATCGTACCGACCTTGACTGTCTTTGTTCGCTCGGCTGAGGTATAAAACATTTTTATAATATAATTATAACTTTTTTCACTGTGGCCATATTCCACTCACCGACAACCTCCTTACGGTTGCTTAATGAAACATTATTGGTGTTTTAAATCCCCCCCCCCCCCCTTACAATTTTGATTTCCAGTGGGTGGAAATGGGAAAGATTATTACACATTTGAGACTATTAATAAAGCATTACAGCACTTGCAGCTAATTAAACTGAAGACATTTACTGACCCAGAGTCATTTCATGGGAATAAATTAACAACGGTTTAATGTTACTTTTGTGTGTGATGTGTGTACACACACAAACACACACACACCTGTGAGGCACTTTTAGTTATTGACTGTTTAGCAGAGCTGCAAGTTAATACATATCTTAGCCAGCTGTCTAGTACATCTGTGTACCAGTAGTACAGTACATATCCTTGGCTTACTGGGTGAAGCTGTTAAAAAACAGCCACATTCCAGTAGTCACTGTATTGTCTGATCTCTATTACACTTCATTTTCAGTTTCTTCCTGTTCCAGTGTCAGCAACACGATGCTAGCTCAAATATATTTGCTAAAGCAGCCACAAGTCTGGTCTAGTTAGAGCTGCTTGTAGCAATAACACCTCCCTCTGCAGAGGAAGGTGTTCCTGACGTGTGGCTAAAAGAATGGGAGGGGGGGGGCAGCAATGGATGACTGAGTGCAGAATAATGTAGTGGTCTCGGTGTTGGACTGAAGGTTGTTGGTTTGAGCCCCGGAGTTGGCCCGCCTGTAAGCAACGTTAAGCAAGATGCCTAAACGCTACCTGCTCCTTCTAACATGTTTCATTATACTCATATATATTCATTGGTAGTGTTGTAGTACTCAAAACCGATCTTGGTCTCGAGACCACATTTTAAAGGTAATTTTCACTTGTCTCGGTCCAAGAGGACTCTGAATATTACTTTAAATCAAGACCACAACTGCGGGAATTAAATTATTGCCGCCAGGTGCATCTTATTTTATTTTGTGTGTTTGTATGGGAATAAGATACATTTGAGTGCCTATAGTTATTAAGTTCCACATTTTATCATGTAATGGATGCAGTGTGGGTGTTAGGGGCCGAGGAACCCTCGCACAGACACAAAATGGAAGCAGGACATGGGGGTAGCTGACACGAATGTAATAGAAGGCCAAAAACACAGAAACTCAAGAGTGAAACAAAAGAGTGGAGACACGGCAGGGGAATCGCACGGCACAGACTGAACCAAAGGACTCCTCAAAGTCTTGATCTCGTCTTGGTCTCCAGACCCTCTGGTCTCGGTCTTGACTCGGTCTTGCCCTACTTTTGTCTCGCTCTGCTCTGGTCTCGGTCTTGACTCGTTCCCGCCCTGCCTTGGTCTCAGTCTAGACGCGGTTTCGGATTGGATCTTGAAGAAAGAGGGTCTTGAGAAGGGCTGTTAATGAGCAGAGGAGATGTCAGCCGGGGCAGAGGCAGAGCCGCTTCGGCTGGAGGGATCCCTCTCCTCTTCTCCTCTGTCCGCACCGCTACTTAATGTATATGTACAGTGTATGTATGTGTGTGCGCGTCATACAGTAGATAGGCGCGGCAGCGCTGGTGGTTAAAAGCAGGCTCGTACACACTGCCAAACAGAGCTTGGCCTGAGGGAGATGCTTGCACATGCTGTGCCTGTTAAGGCCTCCCCTGTTATTCAGACCAGCTGTCAGCAAGGGGACAAGGCCGCCATTTATGGTTTTGTTCCCGCAAACGAAACAACTAGCATAGTAAACCTGCGCTGCCAAATTAAACCTTCAACTGTATAAAACATCTGTTGCTGGAGTGTTTAGAGGACCAGCCATGAATATGGAAAATAAGATACATTCCCGCCTCTGCTCTTGTGTGATTGCTACTAGCTTCACGTACAGAGCAGCCACAGTAATCATGTGACGTGATCGTTTTCAATGATGAGACGTCAGTTCTTCACTGGTGAAAGAAGCCCGGCCGTGCACAGGGGTTCACACCCGGTCCTTAGGTCGACAAAATGCAGTGCGGCAAGATTAGGATGCTTCCCATAACAAATCCAACCGCACCGCTTGTGTGTCTGTGGGAAGATTCAATAATGACTTCAATCCCTATCTATTTTCTTAAAGCTGTATTGTCATCGCTTGGGGAAGTTTGGGGAAGTTTGGGGAGGTGAATTATGTTTGTGTTTTGGCAAAATAAATGTATTTGCGCATATATAATGGGGCCTTTTCTCTACAATTTGTCTAAATCTCTGCAAAACAAGCAGAACTCCCGAGACTTGCTTTCTGCCCGATTGGCAAAAATATTCAACCTTATCTTTAGAAAAACGTCTTCAGCCACGGCAGACTCTGCGACTCTGATCTGCAGTAAATGTCAACATCTTTGAGCAAATCTGATGCTCATCGATTTCCACTCAGATCTCTGACACATATTTTGTCTGGTCAAAAGTTGTGATGAATGTTGTGGATTTTAGAGTAACTGTGCAAGTTTGACTTCTTTAAAAAGCCTTTGATATACAGCGGAAGGGGAAGGCCCACCACATTCATGTCCATCCCGGCTAGTTCTTCCATGTGATGTACTGTAGGCGTATTGTGCTCTTGCTTCCATTATGTAACTTCATGTGTTATACTGTATGACAAAATGTACTCATTGAAGTTTTTTACGAGCATTAGCTTTAGTTTACTCTCAATGTCAATTGATCCCCTGACAGGTAAATGCATTAAAGACATTGTATGTGATGGCCATTATTATAAATATGTTCTTAGCATATGATTTAATATGATATAATAATTATATTGAATGATATTATTAAAACAACAATGTTGAGTCAATGCACTGTTCCTGAACTTCTCTTTGATCTTGCAACAAAAGGGATTCATTGCTAGATGGACTTTCATTGCCTGTATTTATTTAACCTGTAGCACAGGTGTTCAGATCCACTATAATTGGTCCACAATAAAACATCTTACATAGACGTAGGTTTATGATATCATAAGGAATTGTACAGTATGGTTTGCTAATATGAGCCTATCCAATATGTATAGTCTGTGGCATATATAAGCTATGCCACCTAAACTCACGCCACCACTACAGATGCACAATATTCCCTCCAGAATATATCCTAGTTTATTACAGATGGCCGTTGCAGCTAATATTGACATGTGCATTGATGTACATATGGCCACACGATGCGCCGATTTAGATCGGGATAAATTATCTGCTAAGTGCCAGCAACCCGATCCATTAGCGCCGCTGGAGCAAACCACTTGGCTAGCTTTACACTGGAGGAGCCCTACAGATGGTACCTGTTCTTGTCCCCGTTAAGTGCTGAGACTGCATCCATAACCTCTCTTCTGCCTGTTAGCCTGTGTCCCATGAGTCTTCACCCAGTGAACATAGGGGCCCCCGACCTGCCAAACGCAGTCGCCTTGCCAATATATGTGTATAAAAGGAAATAGGATTATAGATTAGTGGAACGGATCAGATTCCCCAGTAGCTGTGAAAATTTGATTGGCCCGCATATCCCTGTTAGATGGAGGATGTTTTTTTTCCTCCCATCTGACATAAGAGATAACCTTAGACCTAGAAAAATTCATATTTCCTTCTTTGTTCTTTAACAGAATTTTCCTTTGTTTTCCTTTCTGACTAGAAATGGTAGTTGCTGACTAGAAATGCTCAAACGTAATATTGAGACCAGATGAAACGGCACTAATGCTAATGTATTCGGTGCTTGGTCTTAACATCTGATACATGGCTCATACTGCAGTTAATTACCATCTGTTCACACTGTAACACTTCCTAGCCACAGCATGTCAGCATATATATTCAATTACATCCTCTGAAATAAGATTATAGCTTTCAATTGTATTTTTGTCCTGAGCAGCCTGCTTAGCATTGTGACCACCAGGTGAAGACCATTATGCGAGTCTGGCGGGGGGTTTCTGCTTGTTATTATCCCCTTGATGGACTGGATGGTGGGACCCAGTGTAGCTGGGTTGGCCTCTTCCACAAAAAGGCCCCCCCGTGGTAACCAATCCTGCAAGGGCATTATTACTCTTCTACAACTCTGCTGAGCAGAGAATGCCAATGCAGCTGTTGGAGATGCAGCCGAACTGGACTGGACGCTTCCCATTCCTTGAAGCCCCTGTAACTTTTCCATCTTTCGAGGAGATTCAAGCGATCCGCTCATTACACATCACTTTGTAGCTGAACACTGGTTGCTTGTTTTCTGTACATTCCAGGTTTTGGTTGCCTAGGTATCCCTCAGTATGTTTCAGTCAATCTGTCAGTCAACGATATCTTTAGCTCTCATTGGTAGTCGCCTCAATCTCATCGCCTTAAGTTTGAGATTTGTTTAACTCGCTACCCGCCCACTTAGTGTCGCCGAAACATTATTTCGACTGTCGCCGCTCGTCGCTGCTAAGTCGCTTGCAGTGGTTCCGGGGCTTTACACTGTGTCAGTATAGTAGAGTACAGCCCTTAACGGCTACAAAGCCATCTCATAACTCAACTAGACTCTATTTCTCTAGCACAAAACAGTAACTAACACCGGACAGCTGAAAGCATTTCGCAGTACCATGGATGTACATGGTATGTTTTTAACTTAAGTGGTGCCAGTGGGAGACAGAGCAACTAAACCTGACATGGATAGCTCCTTGCGCTTCCCATTTGAACCAAGACCAAGAACTAGATAGCCTCTGAAGCCTACTGTAACGCACAGGTTACAAAACAGTATTTCTTTTTTTTTTTTAACTAATTGGACTCAAAGCCGATTCCAAGGCCCTCTTAATGATACTGTCTTGCTTGACTGAGTATTTCATTAGTTCATCTGTGCACCTCTGTCAGGGGTATGTCTAATTGGGCCTAATTGATTGAAAGCATGAAGAACATTAGGGCTCTTATGGCTATCGACACAATGGGCCTCAATGCCGAGGTGTTCACATATTGGAATGGAATGATAATTGATTGAGTTAGAAAGAGCGGAATGGGATAATTAATTCAATATTTAAAAAGCAATTACTCGACAAGATTACGATTTAGAAAGCGCTATTGCTGTGGTAAGGGTTTTCCACGGCGGAGAACTGATCTGGTAGCCGTTAATGCTTATCAATATTACATGACAACTCGACCCATAGAGTGAAATCCTCGTCTGTTGCGTGCGTGTCAAAGGCATACTTTGCCTTCCACAGACAGACACATTTGAAAAATACCGTTGATGAACGCTGACACACTCGACATCTCGCGACACCTATGACTCCACCGCCGTTTTATCTGCCGAGAAGACCGCATGGGTGCCTGCGCTCCGTCGAAGGGGAAGGGGGGGGAGGTGAATGCCACTTGTCTGGTAATCGTGGCGCCGCGGGGGTCGGGCGGGCGCACATGCCGACAGCCACATCACCTCCTCTCACATGAAATAACCCTGTTCATTCTCAGCTATCTTGCCACCGTGCCTTTGATCACTGCCTGCCGTAGCAGGTAGCCGCTTGAGGACTCAAGCTGATCTGAGTTCACGTTGCTGCGCGCGCATTATTGGCACGGTGTCTGATTGAAAAGCATTTTTCACCACTGTGTTTATCTTTAATAATAATAATAGTCATTACGCTCATATAGAGCTATTGAAGGTACTTCAAGGTGCACTCCACCACAGCCACTGACAGGCAGTGACTCCTAAAGCACCCTTATGCATTGCAAGGGCTAATTTGCACAGTAGACTCTACAATATAAATAACTCCTTCCGATGCGTCTGTATTGTTAGACATAGACATACAATATGGGACATGTGCATTTAAGCAGGGGAGGAATGGCTTCACCGGTCTGTACTGTACAGCTGCCTGCCAGACTGCAGCCCTGCACTACACTGTGTGTAATTACGCCAACACAGCGCTCACTTCATGGAGCAGGACTCTGCACAGCCCTCACAATGGCAGACATGCACAGAGGCCTTCCGGCGTGGAGACAAGCGCGCTAATGAATGCAAGTCAATCAACCGATGTGCTCGGACGCAATCGGCGCGCTCGGCGTCTCCGAGGCGCTCTTGAGCCAGAGCGCGGACAGGAGGACAGGAGTATTACTTTATTGATACGCGGGAAAGGCTATTATGCTCCCCCCACACACAAGCAACACGGGAGCGGACTGAGGCAGAACAACGTAAGTTTGTGTGTAGTGTAGTGTACACATGCATACTGTGTAGACAATACTTACTCCTGTATACAGTGGAATATTGCTAGCAGTACAGATGCCTAATTATGTAAAGAGGAAGTGTAGCCGTGGGCAACCGTGCCTCGCCACATATGCGTGGGAGCGGCTTCAGGGCCAAGGTGCTCCACACCCTGCTAGGCCAAAACGGAAAAAGCGGAGCCTTGTTAAAGTTTTCCAGAACCACGAAGGGTTATCAGCCGTCACTCACCTCCTCCCCCACGCTCCCCCAGATGCAGGGCCTTTATTTAGGAGGGGAGGGGGGGGGGGGGCGAGAGAGATAATCACAGTTCCAGCTTGACATTTGCCCGACACGAGGTCTCATGTTCCCCTTGACAGCTGGTGGTCCGGTCTGGGGGCCAGAAGCACGTAAATGCACCCCGTTGAGTGGTTCTACTTCAGTCTGCAACAGGAGTATTTACATTGCGTTTGTCGTGAGATTTGTCTTTATTGTAATAGCATATGGACATTTGCCGAAATAAAACATACAGATTCCAGCTGCTGGAGCTGCTGCCCCCGCGACCCGAGTCTGGATAAGCGGATGAGGATGGATGGAGATTCCAGGTTGCAATTTAGACGTCACTCTCGTTGATTTCTACGCCTACAGGGGAAATGTAGACAAAGGGGATGTAAAGGCATGTACCCCCTGAAAGTATAGCTATCTGTTTGAAAGTGAGCGCAGTTCTCTTCCTCTGCAAGGTGTGCCAAATGTTGCAGCCAGCCTCTAATGGTGACTTGATCAATGTTTAAAAGGCTGTATAAAAGAATGCACGACAAAGACCGTTTGTTGAATCAAGCTTCCAGAACATCCTGTAAGGATGTGATTATCACTGACAGATAAGGTCAGGCACAGGACCGCCAGTACACACAGGACCTCGTGTGTCAGGACAAAAAGGCAGCTGCATGTATTTGTTTGACTAAGGTGTGACTACCACTTTTAGATAGGAAGGAACTTGGTTCCTGTGTCGGAAGGAACTATAGGGCCATAATAGAGGAGAGAGATTTCATCACGTCTTGGCTAAACATTTGTAACTAAAGTGAGCATGACTGAGATAAAATCCCTTATCTCTCGTCAATGATTACCTTAAATAATTCTGGTGATATACTAGCGAAGATTTCTTTTTATTCTTGTTTGTTTCATAGGTTGAGAAATCCTAGAACAATAGGAACCATGTTGGAAATATGTGTTATATTTATTGGACCATAATGGTTTTGTCTGATGTTCAGAGCTTATATATTAAAATAAACATTAAAAAGCTTCACCTGAAGGAAAACGAGATTATTATTTTTGTAAAGAGGTAAAATAAAAGAAGGGCTCCTTTCTAGAGCTACAAACATTACTGACCCTTGCTGAAATAGAATACAATTATTAGGAAAGTTATTTGGGAGAGAATGGAGTTGGCACACTTCACCAAATGCAGTAAACCTTAAAAGCAATCAGTCACAAGAATGAATTGCAGTACATAAACTCCCCTGGCAATAAAACATAAATCATATATAAATGTGTTATTCATTGAATAAAACTGTTTTGAATATGAAAGCCTAATGTGAAATTGAGTAAACCTTTTAAAATAAAAAAAAGGCCAATTAACTTTTCTTGCTGAAGAGAAAAACTGCATTTGCATAATAATTAGAATTATTCATATATTAATTAGATACTTAGGAAACATAAGTATCTAATAAATTCATTCCTTCACTGTGTGGACATGCCCCTACGTCAGGATCCACATATTCAGCATGACAGACATTCTTGTTCTCCGTGATAAAACTGACGTGCCACCTGCGTAGCTCCAGCATCACACCTGTTCCCACAAAGCTGAGCTCCCAGCCTTTGGGATAAAGGCTTCGTTGTCTTTCCAGGGGCTGACGCTTGGCACCTCATTTCACTATCTCAGTGTACTGTACACCCGCACAATCAAGAAACACTGCTTTCTGTGTCCGAATGGCATACAGTGTAGGAAAACAAACTGCGTTCACGTAGAAGATAGATTTAGTTTGTATGTAGTAGCATTCCTCTGTGCCCCCCCCGCCAAGTAGACTTATCACAGTATCAGCCTTGTTTTCCAACACACCAACCTGCAAATTTGGGGTGGTCTCTGAAGGTAAACCCACCGAAAATGACATTCGATAGCACATCATCCCCACAACCCCCCTTGAGTCAACAAAAAACCTGTCTCGTTTGCACTCATCACCACCCCCACCCCCCCACCCCCCGCCCTTCCCCCTTCCCCTTCCTCCCAATGCCTTGTAGAACCTGTTGCTATGGTGCTGTGTTTGTGTAGGTAGAGCTTTATTTGCTCTTAACCCACCTACCCTATCTCCCACAGGGTATATGGCGTGGTTGTGTAGTACGCAATACACACGGCCAGCCTGAAAGTTTCCTGGGATCAGTTCGGCCTGCGTTATCTGTGTGTTGTCCCTCATCCAGTCCAACGCAATCGGTTGGCGGTTTACCTTTTCTTATCGTACACGGCTCGAGGTGTTAACTAATGCTACCGAAAAGTACACCGGGAAACACGGGAGCCAATTGAACTGACCCGTTCAATTCAGCCAGAGTGTTTGTTTGCTCTGCTATGAAGGATGGTCATTTTTATAGCCGATGTATAAGCTACTGTCTGTGAATTGCCTCTTGCGCTGGCAGAATGCATGCCTTCTATTAAAGCCACTCTACCAACACTACTTGTGTTGTGTGCTCTTAAAATACATGCTGTCATTTCTGAGCATTATATCTATGAACAGGAATTATTCCTTTGAAAAAAAAAATAGCATTTTAAATCACAAAATGTGTTTTTTTTTTTTTTTTCCCCCTGTACCTTTCATATGAAAGAGGAAAAACTACACAGGTCTAACTATTACAAACAGCTGATGGGAATTCTTTGTTCTGATGTTTTACTTGCCATTGTGTCAGCTTTCAGGGCTAAAGCAGGGATCTGGAGACAGTGCTGCATTGTGTCGGGAGAGAGAGAGAGAGGGGGGGGGAAGGGAGAGAGAGAGAGAGGGAGAGAGAGAGAGAGAGAGAGAGGGGGGGAGAGGGAGAGAGATCGAGAGAGACAGAGAGAGAGAGAGAGGGGTAGGGAGAGAGAGAGAGAGGGAGAGGGAGAGAGAGAGACAGATAGATAGAGAGAGACAGAGAGAGAGAGAGAGAGAGAGAGACAGGGGTAGGGAGAGAGAGAGACAGATAGAGAGACAGAGAGAGAGAGAGAGACAGGGGTAGGGAGAGAGAAAGAGAGGGAGGGAGAGAGAGAGATGAAGCCAAACTTACACTATTGTTGGGTGAAAATGAAGTGTTGTAACCTAGCAGCGCTTTATGTAGCAGCCTGTTGTTAATGTTATTGTTAATTTTCATCCTGTACTGCTTTGGCAATATAAGTAACTGTACTGTACACTTGTCATGCCAATAAAGCACCATTTGAATTTGAATTTGAGAGAGTGAGAGACAGATATACTGTAGAAGATAGTCAGAGAGAGACAGACAGGGGAGAGAGGGAGAAAGCAGGTGTGCATGAGGAACAGCCGCAGACAACAGTAGCGTTCGTCGGTGGACGGCGTCTCTCCGGCCTCTCCCTGGCCTCACCGCTGCGGAATTACCAGAATCTGAGCCCCCCCCCCCAAACGCCCAGAGCTCAAAGGAAAGTAGCTGGAGTGTGAAGACCTCGCTGTTCACGTCCGTCCATCGTGACCTCCATCCATCTTCTCTCCATCCTTAAATAAATAGCGCCACTATAGCAACACCCTATCCCGACGCTGTAATGCAGGGCTATTCAACTCCCTGGAGGACTGGACCCTGCATGTTTTAGATCTCTCCCTGCTTCAACACACCTGATTCAAGGTCGTTGGAAGCCTGATAACGACCAGTTCATTTGAATCAGGTGTGTTGGAGCAGGGAGAGATCTAAAACGTGCAGGGTCCGGCCCTCCAGGACCGGAGTTGAATAGCCCTGCCGTAATGTGTTCTCTTTGGCGGGGGGAGACAAAGAGGGGAGGTAGTTTGGGTGACAACACACGGATGACCTGCAGTGCTTGTCCGGGCGGTCCCAAGGCATCCCACATGGCGGGGGAGGCATACATGCAAATGCCGTGGGGTGTGACGCACCACCGACACCTATTAACCTAACCGTCCTGGGGGGTGGAGTCCTCCCTCTGTGTTCCCTTCCAAAGGATTCCTCCCTTTCTTACCCATGTGGCTTTTTACGGACATTTTTCCTTGCCCGGGAGGAGGAGCAGGTTATGTGGGTGTTGTTTGTTTCCATGTGAAATATGGGGTTGCACAGCCCTTTGAGACTGTATCGTGATTATGGGCTATATAAATAAACTTGACTTGACTTCTCAACGCCCTGCTTTTACACAGAGAGGCGCAGGCCTGATGACTCTTTAGCCTCTGGGGGCAAGGGGGTCCAATATTTCTGAGGGCTCTGGTGTAGCCGGTGGACACGTGATATCCAGGGTCAGCATCTCCACCTCCTTGTGTTTACAGTCCGGTTAGCAACTTGAGATACGAGAAAGGAATTGGATTTGAGCTGGTCATCTAATCTTTATATATCAATATCATGAGTGCAGATACATTAATAACTTTTGTGAATTTAAAGTTATCGTAATCAGACGATTAGCAGAGTTTTCAAGGATTGCACTTCGGCCAATGAGTTTTGCTCTCCTTTTTTGCTCTCCAGACAGACTGCACCAAAACCTAGCAGTTATCTCATAGAGATTAGGCAATGAGTAGTGCTTTCAGGGGTTTTTAAGAGGAATGTTGCTCCTTCAGATGCTCTTGCCTGCCAAATTGGGCATGTATTGCCAAGGCTGGGATAGTGTTGTGCGGTGGAGTCTGCATCACTTTGTGTTCCCAATTACACAACCTGGGCTTTTTTTCTTTTTATTTCCCAGCATGCACACAGAACGGACAGTTACAGTAGCAGACTGTGAGAAGATATTCAGTGAATTAGCTTACAATCCCTGACTCCTCCATTAAGTGCATTGCCCAAGGCCTTGCCAGCCATCAACGCTACATTCACAAACTAGTGGCTAATAGCTACAGTCATCCATGTGTGACTGAAGGTGCACCTCTGACCGAGTGGCTCGTGTAATATCCATCTTTGTATTTTTGTAATATTATCTTTGTAGCCTCCTTAACTTTTTAGCAAAAGACGGTCTAGCAAGCTGCGGTTTTAAAAACTCCCAAGGTTAGGACCGCATTAGGAAAAATTGCCTTTTCATATTGCACACCAACAACTAGTTGTAATAATTAGCTAAATATTTTATGGTTAGAGTTGCTGGTATTGCTTAGGAAGTTTAAGACGCTAATTTGCAAATATTTCTCAGGAAGAATGTACAGTATATGTTTTACAAAGGCTGCTGGATGTTTTAAGCATTTGTTGTATTGGAAGATGTTTGTTTTTTGTACCGTTGTGTCATTGTAATTTTAAATGCTGTTCTGATGCTGTTTCTTGGCCAGGTCATCCTTGAAAAAGAGATTTGCTGTATCTCAATGGGTTGTTTTCCTTGGTTAAATGAAAGGTAAACTGAATGAGTGAATAAAAGCCCAGAACTGTATGTTGTTTTTCTTGGCTTGTGTTGCAGTGCGAGGCATGGAAATGGTCACAGGCATTTACGGGAGCACCCTTGTCGTGCCGTGCAACAATAATGCTCCTCCTCTTGCGGATCTGCTGTTCACCAAGTGGAAATACGTAAGTACTGGTCTGTGCCTCTTAACAAAAAAAAGCACTTAAGTTAATGAGTCAAGCACTGTTTTAAGGTCACCTTGGCAAAAAGCAGGTTTCTGTGTTTAATGTCTAAAATCAAAATCAAAAAGATTCTTCCTCACATTTGCTTCATTCCTCTGTTCTGGTTGAAACAATGACCTGAGCCTGCTTGCTGTTTGAAGCACAATCTTAAGTAAACCTGTAATTAGTTCTCAGGTCCCATTATCATATCAAGAAGAAGACAAACTACAGCCTCAGCCTTTATTCATGGATAAAGACTGTTCCTGCTAATGATTTTGTCTTTTATCAGGCCTAATGGGGCAGAGCTTTGTCAAAGTGTGCTACATCATTTTTTACAGCTGGGTGTATATTGGTATGTATGTGGGATTGCTGTTAGGCTTACGTATTAGCATCCTGGTCGATGAGCAGCGACACATCGCTCTGTTGCATGCAAAGACTTGTGTTGACATGAATGACAATATTATTGGCCTGATCTCATCTAATGATGTTTTGTCATTCAACCTTTCCAACAAATTCCTATAAAAAAAAAGAAAAAAAAAGAAAAAACAGAGGAACAAAATGCTATCAATTTTCTTTCACAAGATCTTTCACCTCTTCATTCTCTCCATCGTTTTCCCCATCTTCCCCCCCCCCAGCGCATGTGTGTGCATGTGTGCGCAAAAGGAGCTCTGCAGAATAAAGGGCCTAACAAGATGTTGCCACCCTAAGAACATAATAATACCTGCTGTGGGAATTAGCAGGCACGCGTGCTTCCTTAGGCGCCGAGCAGTCAAGGTGTGTCTCTAAATGTTCCCCCTCGCCCCCATCTCACACCCTCTCTCCTGCTCCTCCTCTCCCCCTCCTCTCCTCAGGAGAAAGATAGCGGTGAGTCGGGGGACCTGCTGCTGAAGCACGCCGAGAAGGACGTGGCCACGGTGCAGGCCAGCGACGGCTATGCCACCAGGGTGAGCATCTCGCCCAACTCCAGCCTCCTGATCAGCCACGGCACCCTGCAGGACCAGCGCGTCTACACCTGCATGATGGTGTCGATCAACAACCTCAAGGAGTACCCAGTCACCGTGCAGGTCCAGAGTGAGTACACATGTGGTGCTGATGGATGGGAGAGGCTGGGACAATACAGGCGCAGACCTGAGCTGTGTCTCAAATCGCGTACTTCACGAAGTACACTTCGACTAAGTGCACTATGCGCACTATGTACTCACCTGCGT
>JAODTR010044718.1:0-19112 GCA_025399935.1 Amblyopsis rosae | reverse complement strand
CTCTCTCTCTCTCTCTCTCTCTCTCTCTCTCTCTCTCTCTCTGTGTGTGTGTGTGACTCACAGCTATCTGTTCTCCTCACCTGCAAATGCACAGCCTCGGGGAGGGAACAGGCACATTGTGTTTGTATACACTTGCTGCCGCTGTACTGGGTTACTTCCTTCACAAGGCTTTCTCTGCGCCTGCCAGACATATGTTTTACCACTGTCGATGCACTGCTTTGCTAGCCAGGGTTTTCTTCTCGATTGGTCCATATGAAGGTCAATGGACTCCTCCTAGGATAGGTTCACCAAAACACAACACCTCCTAATAATAATAATAATAATAGATAATAGTAGTTATAATAATAATAATAGTTATATAACAGGTTTTTGTTTAACCAAACTCCTGCTAATGAATGTTCCCTTGGCTCATTGCTCTAGCTCTGCTTGGCTGCTCAACAGCTTTCTCCTAGATGGGCTGACCATCACTTTTTAATTCACTTAATTTCCAACAACAAAGCCTTGCCAGGGACCAACAACCAGCGCGCCAAAAGACAAGCCGCCAATTCTGCCACCGACTTGGGGTGTCCTGTCCAAACTGGGCTGCCCCTGGCACTCTTGGCACGCACCGCACATTCAATCAATTATGTTAATGTACAAGTATGAAGAGAGGGTGTTTTACACACGGACGGTTAATTCAATGGATCCAATTTAGAGAGAGCTGGAGGGGTTAAGACTAAGTGGGAGAACGCAGCCAGCTAGGAAGAAACGCACTGGCATGTGGTGTGTATGTGTGTGTGTGTGTGTGTGTGTGTGTGTGTGTGTGTGTGTGTGTGAGAGAGAGAGAGAGAGAGAGAGAGAGAGAGAGAGAGAGTGAGAGACAGATTCATCTTATACTGGAACACATTGGAACAAGTTATTACACTCTCAATGAGGCATGCTGGGAACATAACACATTGGGTTATGTTCTATACTCTATATCCTTATAGCCTGCTCCGTTCCCTTTACATCTACTATCCTGTCAAGTGGTTTCAGTAATACAATAACATTATTTTAGGGTCATGGAGATCATTTGAAGGACGTTGTGAAAATGATTGCAAGGAAGTAAATGATACAACTCTCCTTCTCAGTCACGTTTGGACCTCTGCAGACTGACACTAATGTAGAGGCTTCGTGTCCTTGTTAGAAAACAACACAGACTTATGTTCACCTGTAGTTATGTTGCTGCAACTAATATTGCAATGCAAGCTTCTGTGCTTGTAATACATATTACACTATGATTTATTTTGCCACGTCATACAGTATAAGCTTGTATACATATGTAAAAAATTATAAACTAATATGAAATATTATACTCTGAAATATATCAATAAAAATCAGATATGTGGATGCAAGGAATTTCTGCGCATTAGCCCACACACCAAGAACACATCAATAAAACATGCTATTCATTAAATATGCATACATACACACTTTAATGAACATTGGGTAGTGGGCACTAACACTCAATGACATCCAGTGGTTGGCTGACAATTCATTTGAACGTAGAGTAAAGACATGTATCCATTATTCAAAGTTATTCATAGCATATACTGTAGCCTATATGATATATTGCCTTCTCTTCTCTCGCTCTTTCTCGACGGGCACTGCTTTTCGTTTCCCGCGGCGCGCTCTCCTGTAATTTCCCTAGTTTTCTTTCTTTCTACCTGTCCCTCAATCTACCCCCCAAACAGACACTTTCTACGCACACGCCCTCGCACACGCACGCACCTCACAATGTGACACATCCACATCAGTCATACAGTATACTATGTAATCTGCGGTGGCCACTGTTGGGCGGCCATAGCGATCAAACGCGCTGCGGGGTATTGCTCCGAACGGAATCAGCAGCTCTGCTCCAGTGCTCCGCTCTGTTCCACTGCTCCGGTAATAACCCGGCACACCGCTGTCACATAAGCAATCACTCTGTAGCCTACTTCGCGTGTCAATGCGTGGCGTGTCAATGCGTGGCGTGTCAACGACAGAATTACAGTAGCACCCCGTGTTGTGTTGTTTTGTGGTAATATGTCCGCGATGGCGTTTTACAGCCCGTGCATGGTAGCATCTCTAAAATAAAATGGCTCCAGGACATCTGAATGCCTTAAGGCAGATGTTGGTACAACTGGTATACGATGGTAAAAATAGTGCTTGATGGAATGAAGTGTGTGTAGGCATATGTGTGTGTGTGTGTGTGTGTGTGTGTGTGTGTGTGTGTGTGTGTGTGTGTGTGTACAGAACATCATGCATGACAGATATTCTCTTGTCGGTTCCATGAGGTAACAGATACAAAAACATGGAGCACACTGAAATATATATTTCCAGTGACGTTTCATTAAAGTTGACAAAATGCTACACCCTTTCCTTCCCGTGTTAGCATGAGACCAATCCTGCTTTCAGGAAATCATCCCATTCCCGAAACAACATGTACTACAGCTGAAAATCAGCTGACAACAACACAACATATTTGCTGGAGGCATCCAGTGCGCCCCCATGCAGCCATTTTTATCACCCTTGAACTCTTTGTTATATATATCCTAAATTTTGAGTTAAAAAGCACTCTTTTCTTAACACTGGTAGAGAGGAGAGAACATGAAGAAAGGGGAGCAAAGAGGAGGGGAGATGAGAGGACTGGAGAGGGGAGGAGTGAAGAGCAGAAGAGGAGAGGGAGGGAGGTATACAGTAATAATGAATGGGGGAGTTTGGGTGTTGGCAGTGTGGATGTGGTTTTTGAGGCCTCTGTCTCCTCTCCCAGCTTGTAAATGGAATAACGCGTTGTACTTGGTGTTGATCGCAAATCCAATTCCCGAGTCTAATGTAACAAGGTCTGCTAGAATAACTAATTGATATTTTCCCCAAGCAGCAATAATGTTCACTATGGATATGTTTACTTCACATTATTCCACAAACCATAACAGGCTATTGATATGTCCACAAAACAAAACCAGCAGTAATTGACAGTGAGACTCACAAGTTAAATATAGCTTTGAAACTATTAAAAATAAATAGACCTATATTTAATTAGAACGCCTCCCTCGCGTAATATGTTGTACATCTTAAAAATGTAAATGTTAAACGATGCAATTTGTAGCAATGCGTACCGTATTTTTATGAGTCCATTCTCTTTTTCAACTATATATTTAGATTACAAGTAAATGCGTTTTGCCTTACTGTATGTTGAGTAAATGCACTTTTAATAGGATGATGCATGCAAATTGCTGCATTTCTATTTAATATGATTTCGTTTGGTTTTTAATAGGTCTTCAATAGAGTAGTTCATATGGGTTATGGAGACAGGGACCTGCGTCCTGCAAGTTCCCAATAACATTTATTTTGAGATATTTGTCTCTGCGAAAGAACAATATCTCCTGTTTGTTTGTGTACTTTTAGACTCAGTGACCTGCAATTAATAACTGCTTAGTGATTGACACTTATTTATTCCGCAGGCAACCAACATAATAGGGATTAAGCGTGAAATTGTAGGCTGTATTTGCAAGCACGAGCCGTTTTGTGGAATTAATAGCTACAATTGCAATTTAAATACCAAACACACAATTTCCCTAATTTATATACATTGGAAATTGCATTACAAAACAGTATTGGTCTACTTTTTATCCCTAAGTAGCCTAAACATCGGAACCGTGCACTTGTCGTTTGCCAGTTTATAGGATCGCATAGACAACAAGCCTCCGGACTGGAGTCTCATGGCTATGCGCGTACTTAAAGTTGAAATAAACAAACCAACCTTACCTTCAGCTCATGAATGGCTATGCCGTGGGGTAGATCGATCTCTTTCTATTAGTAATCCATAGGAAATTGCCTTGAAAGCAGATTAAATACTGTCCTCATTTTAACAACACGAACGCTACTTTTCTAAAGCCTTACTTGTGCTTTTTGTTACATGCCGCCCTTAAATCACACATTTTCAAATCGGAATATCCATCGGAAATCCACGCTATAGAATGAACCCCGGCTTTGTGTTTGTATTTAAACTCCCTCGGGTAAATTGAGCGAAACCAACTAGGTGTCCCAAACTGGCGGCGGAGCTATCGGAATCATCCGTGGCTACTGAGCAGTCTCTCTTCCACAAAGGCCTATGGTCATCTTATTTGGAGATGAAGCTTCTTACGCTGGAGCGCAGCACAGCGATCCCAGCTGTCACCAACCCGCTACACACTCTCTCACACATACACACACACACACACACACACACAAACACATGCGCTCACACTGGGAGGAGCTAAGCGCTATGCTGGAGTGTGCTTGGTGCCACTGGCCGGGTCTATTGTTTCGAACAGTGCCAGTTATGGACAACTGTATTTCTATTTTTACCCAGCGGCATTTCAGACGAATGTGCCTTGGGGAAAAGAAAGCCGGAACTCTATTAATAGCTTAGTAATAATATATGACATTTTAAAACCATCGTGGAATGGTTCATTTGTATATCGTATTATATATTGTCGTCTTGTACGCAGACAGCTTCCTAGACATGCCTCTAGGAAAAATAATTGTTGATTTTAGGGGAACAATACCTTACAGATTCAGGATATATGCTCATGAGAACCCACGTTAATCTCTTGCGTGTTGTGTCCAAATCGGAATGTACCAGGTTCAAAGCCCCTCTGCAGGACGGCCCTTCCTTCCTAGACGGTCACTCCCTTTTCTCTCCGGGAATACGCGCATGTCTTCACGCAAGAACACTTGTAACGTGAACGCACGCGTGAAAGCACACGCACGCGCAGAATCGCACACTTGGCACACACGCATGCCTGCCGATTATATGTTAAGTTTTAAGAAGTTGGTGCTCGCAGCATGCATGTGCGTGTGTTTGTAATTATTCCACTTAAAGTCATTGTAGAAGTTCGTCAGACTGTAGCATTGACTCAAAAGCCCAAACAGAAGACTTATACATGCTACAAAAACAAATATTTTTATTTCATTTCACTATATCTTGCTATAGTCGTGCACAAACTGTTTCCATGTTCCCTTCCTGTCACTATTAGATGCTTGACATGGGTTTTTATACCGTTAATACACTTGGCTAATTGAGTTTCTGTTCCTACAGTAAAAGCTATGAGCAGTATGCTTCGTCTTTTGGGGGCTTTTACATGACATTTTCTTAATTTATCTTTTATAGTTGTTTGTATATAAATGGACTTGATTATTGAGTTTAACTAATAACTGTGTCCTACAGCATTTTACCAAATTTCTTTCAAAATAATGTGCATTGTAAGTAAAAGAGTGTGTCACATTGTACTGTAGGCCTATATTTATGTTTAATTTCCTTGTAAACCCACGAGATGCTTGTGCATTTGCAATGAATGATTTGAATGCTTGTGACTGCCAAGGGAATAAGTACATCAAAAGTAGTGACCTTCGCTCAAACCTCCTTAAAATGTCTATAACTTCCACTTTCTATTGTGCCCACCCACAGTTGAAGCCTTGTTAAATGTGGGAGGGGAATATGATTTAAGGAGCTCACAGTGTCAAGATACACAGCCGTTAGTTTGAGCTCTCAAAATATACTCATGTCAGAGCTTATCTTGCTGTGCAGATAAAATAGTCCCAGGTGTATTAGGGAGCTGTGTATGAAAATGAGACAGTTGATTTAGGGCACCTGTAGCCTTTCCATCTGCGACAGACAGTATAGGCACACACACTGACTCATGAGGGACGCAGCTAAGCTCCTATAGTCTAAGTCCTTGATGTCTATCCCATCCAGAATGCTGTGTCTGCTCTCTATTCCCCCTTTCTTTCTCTAAGTAAGGCTTCCTGTCTTGTTAACAACCTCTACTGTCTCCTCACTTGTCCTCTGCTCCCGCCAGTGTCTCCCAATAATGGCACACATCCAATTCACACCCTGGTGCGACCAGAGAACCCAAAGGAGTTCTTCTCAACCCAGAGAAATTGTTAAACGCTGCTCAGTCTTTTGTAGCAACATGGCCAACGTGCAACACTTCACCTTTCTCTTATACTGCTTCCCCCAGACGAAAAAGAAAACATCCCAAATCTGTCAAAGCTGTGGCTTCTTTCATTTTCGTGGATGAAGGTGTCAGCTAACCATACAGTAGCTTGATGTTAGCTTAAATGAACATGCACTACAAGTATAATAATGGACATATATACACTATTACACGAGCGTGCGCACACACACACGCGCACACACAAAAAACATGTTTTATCTGTTATTAAAAGTGTTACTAAAGCCCCCCAGGGGTGTGCCAGTCACTCATGAGTGCAGGATAGAGCTCTGAGCTTCAAATCTAAACAACGTTTTTGTAATGCTGGTTTTAGCCACAAGGGGTTTTATCCGGACACATTGAGATATACAGTAGCATTCTGTTGCATCATAGTTTAATTATAGTGCAATAACAAATTGTGTCAGCTCACAAATATAAATAGACACACACACACAAATTCAACCATTGGACTTACCGTCATTAGATTTACCTGAGTGCTGCTGCTGGTGATAGGACATCTGTTGGTCGTTTGCTGAGCTGTGGACTTGTCCAAAAGCATTAGTGTTGAAAATGCCACTGCAGTTGTTGTTTGGTGTTTACCTGGTTTATCCTGACAACTGAAAGAGGAAACACATATAAAAGTGTGTCCCACCCTGCATTTAACCTGCCTCTAAACCACTGGCTCGGAAGGGCTGCTGCAGCCTGTGATTTAATACAATACTATGTGGTACAGAGTGAGAAACATTGCTATTTAAAAGTTACACTTCGCATATAACTCTCTCTTCTGCTGTTATTATTCGCCTCACTGTTGTGTACTTGATGGGTAAAGAAAAATATGAAAATATACTGTGCAATAATATACATTCTGTTCTGGTTGCAAATAAAGAATGTAATATTCAGATAAAGCACGATGCTAGTCAAATTATAGAGACATAGTAGCCTAGGCTATACAGTATGCCAACAGATACTGAGAAACAAATGGGTTGTACTGTAGCCTATGGTAACTTGGTATATACTATACATCTTAAAAGCTACTTGTAAGCTAATAGGCCTACATATTTTTTCAAATTGACCAAATATCTCCTTGTGTTTCACTAGCTTATCATTCTCTGTGCGTGCTGAACATAATTAACTTGTACTTCTACATCCCTGGCTCCGTCTATAGGAACCCATCTCCTGAAAGACTTACTACTGTATACATGTAATAAGTCTGGTGATCAGCAATGTATCTCTCAAGCCACTCTTGTCTGGCATTAACAGTGTATTAGAACATGAAGCACAATGTTATTAAACAGTAATGTTTGGCGGGGTGGCTTAGTTCTGGGGGCTGCTCATCACACACGGGCATGTGAGTATCCAACAATCCTCGACCAGGCCTGTATCAGACAGAATCATACGGCAGTACCATGACAGCAAACACACACGATGAGTAATGCACACTAAACACAATGCAACCCACACACACACGCACACTAAGAAAGAGGTGGAGCAAGGGAGGTGGCAGGTGGTCCTCTGCCGCAATGAACTCAGCGAGAGAGAGAAAATGGCGGGAATGTCATGGTTCCAGCCATGCGCTTGGTGTTTTTCTGTTTTTTGTGTTTTCGTGGTTCCTTGTGTCACTGCCCTCGTGTTGATTGATTATTGCTTTCACCTGTTCCGTGTTAAGCCCTGTCCAATCATGTGTCTTGATTTCCTGTATATTTTGTATTTGTGTGTTTTCTGGTTTTCTCATGTTTGTCGGATCGTTAACTTGTGTTCGGTGTATGTGGTCTTGTCTGTCTGTTCCTTGTGTTTTGCGAATTAAACTTCTGACGAGTCAACTCTGTCGTTGTGCATTTGGGTCCTTACCGCCTCCACACCGTAACAGGGGACGTAGCTTGTTTAAAACGAAGCTCCTGCCTGCTATAGGGGCCAATGAATAGGTTGAGTCAGCTGGGTGTAGTGATCAGCTGAGTGGCGACTAACTGCCAGCTCGCAGACGTCTGTTGCCAGAGTTAGCGCTATGCTCAATTCAGAGCACATAACATTGTGTTTGTTAGGAGCTTATCGGTATGCCTGTAGGCTGTAAAAATAGGTGAGGCTGTCACTTGACAATACAAATAGCACAAAATGTTTAAAAAAAAGGAGCTAAAGACAAATTGTTGAAACAAAATCTAATTGGTTAGATAAATGTTACTTCTTGAAGTTAACAAAAACACATTGCTTACTGGTCAATGAAAGCAAATATAAACTTTGGTTTTGCATCAGGTTGTGTTTGAGATTTTCAAGAGTGCTCCAACTTGCAGAAACAGAAACTTGCCTAGGACTCGGCAGAGCAAGACTCCCATTGTGATTCAATGTATTCAATGAGTTTGGCACATGACATCCTACTAAAACTCGATTCATAATGATCATTTAGTGCATTACTGTAAAAAACTGTCTGCAGGGGCGGAGCAATTTTCAGCTGTTCTGAGATGAGAAAATATCATCCTGCACAAAATATATAAATAAAAGGTTAATTAATACGATTATTGTTTGTGAGCAACAACAATACCGATCTTAAAACCTTAGCTCACGCCGATGGAGGTGAAAAGGACATGCAAGCACAGTGTGTGTTGCATGTGGTGGGGGAACTTGTCATAACAAACCCCGTGAGAAGTGACAGTTGAATTCCCTAGTTATATAGTACATATGAAGTAACACACTGTGCATATACAAAATAACACACACACACACACACACACACACACAAAAGCTTGGTATTGCCCACTGTAATATTGATTAGTAGAGAACAGTCTTTTCCTCTCAACAGGAGAGAAGATTCATTCAGCGTCAACTGAAGAGAATTTACATCCTTTAGCACATCTCGCTAACAAGCTGCACTTTCACACCATTTTAATTGGTCTCCACGAACTGCATTTTTCCTGTAGCACTGGTAGTGGAAGGCCATGAAAATTGATTTATCCACCTAGATTATGAGATCTGATCTTATTATAATTGTAATATCTGAACCTCTCTTAAAGTAAGTGTGTGTGTGTGTGTTTGTGTGCATTCACATGTGCACATGCATCAGCAGTCAGAATAGAGTCGTAATATGTGTTGGATACATCAAATAGATGAATCATTATGATATACAGTAATATAATTCCCCTCACGATCTCTGTTTTATATTAAAACCCATCGTGGTTTCTGCTTACCAAACAATCTCCTGATAGAAGAGCGTGGCTGTAATTACAGTAATATGCATCATCCTAGTAGATTACTGTATATCATAGTGGGAAGCATGGTGGGATGGTTTGGGTTATAACCAGTAATGACAAAACAATGTAAGGCGTGTCTGAGTTAGCTACTGTACCAAAAGTTGGCTAGTGCGAGACAGACCCACTCAGACAAACACTCACACACACTGACACACACTTTCTTAGAACTCATTCTGTACCTAGAGCTACACTGATATAGTGTCAGTCTCCTCAATGGGCCAAGGTTTGCATGAAAGTCATAAATAAGTCAGCATGTCTGTGTGATAGCTCTCTAACCAGGAGTGACTGTTAAAGAGCACAGATTTTAGGATTTCAGAGGCACTACGTGTGTGTTGTGGCGTTCCTGGCCTTCTTTTACCTCAAACCTTGTACCACACATGGACGTAATGTTGAGAGGCAGAGAGGAACGGGAGGGAGAGCTTCTGACGTCAGTGGTATAGTTACATGCATGTTTTTAAGGGTTTTCTACCAGAGGCTTTTTGAGAAATGTATAGTGAACATACCCAACACCTGCCAGTGAATCATTGGAACTTGGATTCCCTCTCATGTTGTCACTAAAAGTGTCAAATGTGGGTCAGCTCGTTTGGGATTTGGGGTTGATTCTATCACCTCATTCCTTGAATAGCTAGTATACACACAAGCGACCACAACCCCATCTCCAGCCCCTTCTCAAGTGGTTATAATCAACACACGTCTTCTGCTAAGTAGAGGAAAACTGATAAGTAAATCTACTTGTGCACGTGTGGAGTGTATACAGAGGTCGAGAGCAGCCTTCGTCGAGTCTCTACATCTCTACAGTCTCTGCCAGACTCAACCAGAATACCACCGGTCTCATCTGAAGCCCTTAGCTCCAATACTAGCTTGCGCTCATCTCCTTAGTCTAAGTATGACCACAGCCAATCCACATTGTCCCTCTACACCACTTTTGCATCCCTGGATGAAGACCCAGATATGGCCCTTGTGAAGCAGCTGATCTAATGACAGCCATGCTGAATAAGTCATCACGCCTCTGCTAGCATAGCGCTCATCTATTTTTCAACCCAAAGCATCTCTGTTTTCCTCTTGCATCTCTCTCTCTACCTGAGTATACTTCTATTTTTCACTTTCCAAATAAAAGGGGAAGTGTTTTAAGACCATTCAGTCGCATGTTGCTGCTACATATTTAATAAATCTGTGTTGTCTAGTGCGTCATACGTGCTTTCTTTGGAGTCTGCTGGGGCTGTTTTTATTTAATTACCTCAGCCCTGCAGTGGTTTCTGGTTGTTAGGAAGAGATGGGGGAGGTACATAGCCGTAACCTACTGTATATGAGAAAATAATAGCTTATCTCAAATAAAATATGTGCATTTGGACCTTGACAGCAGTTATCCTCTGGGGGCCATAATTTGAAATAAAATGTTCAAATTACCCTAAATGAACCTCACAGTAAATTATGACAAATTATTCAGTATTCGTTTTTTAAATTTATATTCTGTTATAGCCACAGGATTGTGTTTAGGGGAGTTGGCTTCTGCAGAGTTAGTGGCATTTTGATCAAACCCTTTGTGTTCCATTGCAAACGAAACTCGCTTTGGACTGCTAAATGATTGATGGAATGAGATGAATGTGAATGTAGGTCACTGTGGGTGAGGGTCGACAGAAGCCACATGAATCAAACAGGGATGATAACCTCGTATCATGGCGGATAATGGACCAACCAGCCCCATTACAGGTATATGCAACAAACATCATCACTATACAGTATATAGCCTCTCAGTGGACAAATATCTGCATAGATTGTAATGTTGAAGGAAATATGTGCCTATACTGTATGTACAAATAACATGTTGCTTGATTCATGAGTGTAAGCCCGTTCACATTTAGCAGGTTGTTACGTACAAATCGATTAAATCATGGATTTATGTTAATCATCTTGCTAATTTGTAGCACATAGCATTTGGATAGTGCATGTTCTGTACATGAAACAAGTTTAGCAAGGCCTTGTGGGAGAGAGAACAGATTGCCACAAGAATTGTCTCTCATCTCGCCAACATATTTAGTATCAGAGGTGTGCTGTTAAAGAGAGATCTGTCTGGGATGTCTGCTCTCTGATCTTGGTGTAGTTCATGCAAAAATATTCTCGTCTCCTCATTAAGATGCTTCTCTCTGCATCTCAAGACAAGAGGATACCAAGGCATTTGTTAATTAACTCAACAAAATATAAACAAAGCAATTCTAGGCTAACCAAGCTTCATGAAGTATTATAATACTAATATAAATGTACAATGTCAATTTTAAAACATGTTTCAGAAGCAAACAAAAATTGTAAATTTGGTATGGAATCAGCTTGGCTACAACACATTTTACATATACTGTACATAATTATGAAAATAAATAAACCACTTCTGAATTTATACAGTACAATGTTATGGAACACCAGTGACAGAGCATCCATATTGCATTACCACTTGCCCTAGATTTCAACTGAGGTTTTGACACACATTCAAACAGCTTTTTAAACACAACTAGTTCTCTTTCCCTTTACTGTAACTCAGGACACATCATAGAGGTTTCTTGTCAATTGAATGTCTTCGGTTTGTTAGGTTTGGGCGTATAATACTGTTTCTCTAGTGTTCAGCCTCAGACTCAACAAAGGTTTAAGATAGTGGGGATCCTTGAAATATGTATATGAAGGGGAGACTAGTGATAGCTAACCAGTAAGGGAGACACATGGGAAAAAGAGAGAAATTGGTGAACAAATGGGCACGTAACAAAGAACACATGAGAGGCAGGGAAGAAAAAGATAGAGGGCCACGAGACAAAAACCTGTATGTCAGTGATGGGTGTAGAGATGGGAAGGGAAAGTTCTATTGTCAGCAGAGAGGATGGCAGGTGATGGAGGGATAATGACAGTGGGGTGGAGACTGCTCGACCCCTACTGACCCCTTCCTTCCCAAACTGCTGGAAAGCACTGAAGGAAATGGGTGCAGCAGTGCTGCTAATACGATAGGATATCCTGCCACCTGCCAGATAACCCCTCTTCCTCAAACTGTAATTGATGCTGCTCAGTTACACAGTCACCTCTGTGGGTAGAGGCAGTGCTGAAGATGAACACAAACACACCGAGAGATGGACGGCACTGACGACTCATCCACCCCAGTGACGCACACGCAAGTTCACGCACGTGTGCACTGCATACACAAAAGTACATATGCTGACACATGTGCAAGTACGCTACAGTGTACACACAGGCGCACACAGACACACAAACACACGTTCAGGTGACTTAACAATGTTCACTGCCAAAGACACTTTTGCTTTGGACACAACATTATGGCAAGTTTCAAAATAAATGAAGTGCATTCATGGAAAGCTTGCCAGAGTAGGCAAGGCAGCGTACTTAGCTCTGATCTCATCTGAACGTATGTAAATGTCTTCTTCTCTACTCTTCGATGGCATTAGTTCCCCCAAATTTCCTCCCCACTGAAACCCAATTTCTTCACTGTTTGAAATACAACTTTTAAATACAATCATTAAACAAAGGCCTTCTGTGTGGTTTCACACATGTAGGATGCCACACATGCACGAAAGCTTACAAGGTATTGTTTAATGATTGTTTGAAGAGTACTGTAAATTACTCTGCTCTGAAATCTTTCCTCATTTTGTGATAATTGAAACCAAACTCTAAATGGTTCCTGTCTTCAAAGGAACACTTGTTTTATTTGTCACTATGCACCATTATGGTTTAGTTCTCATGTTGTTGTCTGTCAGACATAGCACTTTGTGGGTATTCTATGTTGTGGAAAAGCTGCCTTGCCTTAAATCCCAACCCCCTGAAAGATCAAAGCATGGCTGCACACTGGAACTTCTAGACCATTTTGGCATTGCCTACCTCCAGATCCAGTAATTACAGCTCAGAGAAGACATCAACGTTATTACTCGTCAAGCCACAGTGTAATAACACCACAAAGCACATCAAAGACATGACTCACGTTTCAGGGAAAATGAAAAGTCATGGATTATGCATTAGGAGAAATGAATGAACCTTTGGAAACATTTAGGACAGCAAATTGTGTTACCTGGTGAGAGAATTTAACATTCAAAAGAATCAGCCTTGTAGGTTGGTTTTACATTTATAACAAAACAGCCAGTCAGTCATGTGCAATTGTCCTAATACTACAGTGAAACATTCAGGTGTTATTGTTTTCAGCGGGCTTCAAGTCCAAGTGTTTCATGTGCCAATACTGCCCTCTAGTGCCTCTTGTCTAGATTGGTAGTACTTGTCGTATTGGGAACTAGAGGTATATGGGTGTAAATACATGATGTTACTGTAATACAATAAAAGGTCTTCATCCAATAATGTCAAATATAGAATTGTTTACAGAAATTATAAACCTGGTCGATAAAACAATATGCCTTTCTCTCTGTCTGAATAGCACTGTTTATACTGATCAACTTTTATATCCGGGCCTAAACCCTTGTTTAGTAATGTCATTAGTAAATGTATTGCAATGATGCACCAGGAGACAGGAATATTCTTTGGCTTGTAGCCGTTTAATAGGAAGTTAGCAGTACAACAAGAACTTTCCGTGTAACCCAGCCTGCCCCACATGAACTACAAACACTTTAGGTTACGGTGCTTTCTATATTCTAATACTAATACATGAGTACTAGTATTATCAATAACTAAAATCCAGCAGTACTGGTTTCAAGTCAGTATAAAGGTGCTTTAACATAAAACAAAGAACGATGAACAGATTATACAACCGCGTTGCATGCTGGGAGTCCATGTTCACTACAGGATTTTACTGTAACTTTCCAGTGTAGATTTTTTTATGTTTTATGTTTTTATTTTTTAATATTTTCTTTTGTAATGTTATGCTCTTTTTTAAATTGTATTTCTAAAAATGTGTACTGCTAAATCTGCTTTCTCAGCCCTTAGTCTATATTGTATATTGACTTAAATTGTAGTTTGACAAGTTTTGTCCACAAAATGTCAGTGTATTTGAACTTGCTAATGGGACAAATGTCACTTGAATGTGTGTCATGTGATTCATACTACAGTAAATAGAGTATACATTAGCTGTATAGAGTATTTATAATACAAGTTGTTGTAGTGTTCTTCATTTATTTGTTTTGTTTTTCCACCCAAACCTGTTTCTTGATTACTAACAAAGACCAGTTACATTTGATGAATAATCTTATTGTAACGCCTGCATAGCAGCAGAAACAAATCATACTTTATTTCCCAATGTGTTATCAAGTGAATATAAAGTGCATAGATACACTCTGTATGCATAACCAATGTAATATGTATTATATATTATGATATATCTTTAATAGAATTGTGTCTAAATAAAAGAACAGCCCTGCCATGTCTAGTACTTCAGTGACATGTCTGCTATTTTAATGAATAATGAAGAGACTGTCTGTCTGGGTTATATCCACGCCCTTTAGTTGATCTTGAAGTTATCTCCCCTTAATGTCACTTCCATAAGTTTTTGCCCATTACAGTAGAGGGCAAGCAGAATGTCAGACATCTCTGTAGGCTTACAGTACCATGATTAACAAGGATCCTGCTGACCCTGTAGCTCACAACAGGTAGCGCCTCCGGGTATATATAAACTGGCATGAGCAAGTGTAATGTACTTAATGTGATTTTGAAGTAAAGATAGATGAACAGGCAGGCAGGCACACTGTGACACAGGCAGGCAGATAAGGCAGTAGATGCTGCACTGGTTTAGCAAGCAGAACAGGTATGGGAGAACAATGACATATTGTGGCTGTTCTGGCTAATTAGATACTTTCACATTGTTGCAAAAACAAACATACATCAACAGCTATTAAGAAAGGTGAAAAAGAAGAGGAAAGAATGCAAGGACATGTCAAAAGAACAAAAGCAGTTAAAGACGTATACAGCATATTGCAGATTCTTGCATGTACATGCATATTATATTCTATAAAATGTATTATGATGCATCCACAGTAACATAACACACAGTAGAAATATATATATCCATTAACATATTGTAATATGAACTACTTACTGCTATGAATAAAAAACTAGCATTCTGGAATATTTATAGCTAAAAGGTGTGCATGCAAAGTTCTGTAGAAAACATCTCGGTAATCACAAAGAGCCTGGTAATATATTGTAGCCTACTAAAGAGACACCTCTTGGGTGTCTCGATGCTGAGGCCTTAATGAATAGGCTACTGTACAACAACATATTCTGTTAAATGGACAAATGGCCCCTGTCACACTGTATGGCAAAATCACCCAGCTGTTACAGTAATATGTGACCTAATATTGATGCAGGGTCAATGGATATGGATATGGATACTAGCCTGTGTCTTTTCTCCTCTATGCTCTGTCAGCATGCAGCATTTGAAGGGATACAGTAGGCCTATAGCACTGAATAACATTGACCTGTACTGTAAAGCTGTGTCTCTATGTGGCCTGTAAGCCTATGTCAGTTTTTTTTCTTCTATTTGGTATATATATGTTCTGACTATAGACATATTGTAGCTACCATTTTATATTTTGTATATTTTATATTATACTTTATAGGCCATTTTATTCTGCAGATGCTTTTGTTAGCTAGCTGTTCGCTTCCATACCTTAACTACAAAGACCACAATGCATCACACCTAAACAGTCGTCACCGTGACACATCCACACACAACATTAAGGACAGCTTCCTCTCAGGATGTCTTCTATTTAACTTTGGCAAAGCTATTAGGCCTGTGTTATATTTGACGCTTTTAATAGGAGTTAATTTCAATTTGTCTTGAGAGGATAAAACAACGACACTCAACTAACGTTAAACATTTTTGTCAGCTATGCTAAGAGGATACAGTAGCTAGCGAGGCTATTGCTACCGCCTGCTACAAATAGCCTGCTAAACAGACTCACAGTGACATTAGTTGTACAGTACCGGTACACTAATTAGGCTGGATAAAAATATCGCATTAAAGTTGAAACAACGGATTATTCTTATATAACAATACAAGGTGAGTAGTTTGTGCGTAACATGTAACTGACACTGCTGGTTAATCTGTGTGTATGTATATTGTGTACTTGTGTACAAGATTGTGGGCTAAACGTGATATGTTAAGACAGGGTACCCTTTAAAGGGAATTATGCATTATGGACATCATTTGACTTGCATAACATGTTTGTCTGAAGTGTATTCTGTCTGTATCTTTGCTGTGCTGGTGAGTGGAACGTTTGAGTTTCTATACGGAACTGAACAGATAATCTTTCGTTTAATAACTTAGCTTCTTATCTATTATGTTTAGTTATACAGTGTGTAACATACTGTGTACACTACATTTATACAGCAGACTGGCTGATTTACATGTATGAGTATTTGTGGCATATCAGCATTATTGAATGCGGATGCTGTATAACACAGGTACATAGGCACCAGTGTATACCAGCAAATACGATCCTTCTCGATTTGAACCATAGCCTACTGTACGAGTACATTGATTTTAAAGGTGTACCTAGCCAACCCGAGAATGACTCCCTACCTTCTGTCCTACCTTCTGCCATACCTTCTGCCCTATCTAAAATACGTGTTATAATATATTCTCCAGTGGTCACATAACAAATATTTAATTTCTGGGTCATTGTTATTTTGGATTTTCTTAAATGTCCCACATGCATCTCAAAATAAATAGGCTATCTATTAAATTAAATCATATTGTAACATCCAGTAAGTAACTTGTGTTAATTGTAGACAGACACAACTTGACAACACAATTGAAATATTTATACAATTAGTCCAAATGCAGATTACCTACCTGTTTTCTTAGCTCATTGCCTTCTTTTTAGCATTTTTTTATTGTGGGGTTATGCTAAGAGCTGGGGGTTAAAACATTGCTACACAAGTTAAATCATGCTAAGCATTAGCATTTTCCTATTTAAAAAAATCACAGCATGCAAATGATTAAAATGATTAGAAACTATTCTATAGTGTATCCTATGATTACATTTGTGTGTTTCTCCCTGTAATCATTATATAGGAGGCTACAAAACTGAAAGATGACCACATTGTTGCACTGGTTTCCCATCATCTGGATCAGGAGAATGTTTTGAGGAAGGAGAAAGATAACAGAACCCAACTATAAACAGCAAGCATGAATCTCCACCAGGTGCTCACCGGGGCTGTCAATCCAGGGGACAATTGTTTCTCTGTAGGGAGCATCAACAATGTGCCATTCACGGTAAGAGATGCCAAGCTGTGGAGCTATGCCATATCACATTTTGTATTTATTTGTAACACTGACCTCCTTGGCCTAAATAGAGACTTAAACCTTAGCCAGAGCCACTCACTCTGACACAGCATAAAGGTTTATTGCCACTGCCATTAATCAATACAGATGTGTTCTTGTTGACCTGCTGGTGACCAGTGCACTGTTACACTGCCACAACACTGCACACTTGTAGTAGGATTTTTTCATCCTCTATTACCTTGCTAGAGCATTTTTAGTTGCATGCACGTATTGCTAAGGAGCTATTTATTTTCTCTAATCACCCAAGTAACAGCTTTGTGGCCTACTGGAGCAAACAACTGTGTTTGATGATGCCTGCTTGTGTGTGAATGAGTACTGCATCAGTGACTATGTGAATCTGATATGCGTCCTTTGTTTTTATGCTGTTCATCCACTCTAACCGTTATTTGGGCTGTTCTGTTTGATTGTGAAGGAGGCAAATGGCATATTTTGGTAGAGGGGTAAAAGAAAAGTGTAAAGTCGACTGAGAACTGCTCACACCAAATTTATATACAATTATTACATTTTCCTCATGCTCCCTAGTTATTATATGATAACATGTTTTATTGATAACATGTTTTATTCTACGTCACTAGCAGAAGGACATTCGTAAGTCCTGTTTACAGTAAGAGGTCCCTCATGCAGATTTGTGTACAGGGGCAGGATATGTTTCTTAGTTGCTACCTACAGTACCTGCTCCTTAATACTTGGAAATTGCTTTGGATAAAAGCTTCTGCTAAATTACCTCATTTTGAATGGCCTTTTCACATGTATTTCTCCCCATCTCGTATCATGTGACAGGCTTATGCATCTGGTTGCGACGTGGTCATTTTAGGCAGTGACTTTGAGCGCCTGCAGATCATTCCAGGAGCCAAACATGGCAACATCCAGGTTGGCTGTGTGGATTGTTCCCTACAGGGTGGACAGGTAAGAACCAGAAGCTCTGGTCTGTCTCCTCCAAGGTGACAGCCTGCCTGTCAGTGAATGTGTTTACTGACAACAACAAATGTCATGTGTATTCAAGTTGTTGGATTGGCTGCAGACATTTAATCCCCAGCAGTCATTCACCGATACAGTGACTCAAATGGTGCATTTTAATGGGGTCGTGTTTACCGTGTTCCCGAGAAGAGACCATATGAATGCAGCAATTGACAACATGTTACTGAAATGCTAGACCATTAGTCCCATTATAAATGCAAATGCAATGTAAACTGTTTGTAGTTAAAGCCTTGACATTAGATAAACAAGCTAGTATGAAGGAGATAGCTAGACTAGAGAGAGAGAAAACATGTTTGAGTTTGACTTGAGAACCTTACTATCTGGTCAAACTTGCCCTGTTGGTTTTCTTGGTAAATCTGAATTCTTGTAATGTCATTCTATTTTTATTTTTTATTTAAAAAGTATTAATAAATGTACATGATAATGTCTTTATCATAAGACATATAGGCTTGTTTGTCCAATTTGATCATTGTCATAGAATTTAAGAATATCGTGGTGGGACAACTTGCAGTTAAGTAAAGTAACTTAATAATTACATTGAGCTACATAAAAAAAAAAAAAGAAATTGCAATGTGATTGGCTCTCAGCAACAATAGCACAGTCAACTGAGTCGGATGATATTGGAGTAATAATAATTATATA
>JAODTR010044707.1:0-19113 GCA_025399935.1 Amblyopsis rosae | reverse complement strand
ATGACAGGACTGTCTCTAGCATCCCGTTGAACTTCGGGGGAGGGGAGGCAAACTGCAGGGTGTAGCCTCTGCAGATCCACCTGTCCATTAAACATACGCGCTGCCACTCGGAGTAGTGCTCTGAAAGCGGGCGTACATGTGCTTGGTGCGTTGACGCTGTCTTGGCAACCAGCCAAGCTATAGCACTCTCCGCCGCTGCACGACTCGGAGCCTGCTCCGGTGCGACCCATTGGGGGCTCGAATCGAAAGGGCTGCTCCAAGGGAGACCCGTGAGTCTGAACTAAAACCGAACCCACGGTCGGTCTTCGCCGGGGAGGAGGCGTGCTAAGCGCGGGGACCGTTGTGTCGATTCGTCTCCGTTTAGGAGTCTCGTACACGTGACGTCGACACTCGTTCATACTCATACCCTCACACCACTGTGGGTGACAATAGAGTAGAGGAAGATCCAGGCGTGTGTACGTCGTCCACACGAGGCTCGGAAAAAGCTCTTGTGGGCTCATTGCTACTCGTATTCTCAGTGGAGCAATACGCAGTGGCAGTTTCTGACTGCGTGTCAGAGATGAGGTGCTTAAACGTCGTGTAGACATGCCGCCTCTCGCATGAGAAGGCATCGCATGCAGGCCCACGCAGTGTGGGAAGTGTGTGTGTGGAAGGTGTGGCTGACTCTGCCGAGCCAGGCACCCACTGCAGCTGTAGAGGAATAGCGCTCTTATCTGGAAGATGTTTGTGTTTTATTTCAAAACAATTCCTTACAGATATATCACACACACTCCCCCCCCGCCAGTCATTGTCTCCGGCTCTTCTTCTGAGGTGGTTGGCGGGGGGGGGTTTTATCAGGGGCCTGCTGACCGATTGGTCCAGGCGGCTCTTCTCTGCCCTGCTCGAGCCACTGGTTGCTCCGGTGGAGAAGGCGCAGGAGGCTGATCTGCCACTGTGGTGGTTGCAGCAGGGCGCCGTCGGCACTGTTCCCTCTGGTCGTGGCGAGCACGCCATTGCCCCGGAGGACGCTGAGGGCGGGCGGTAGGCTGTGTCCAGCCGGTGTGGCGTCGGAGCAACTCCGTCTCCTCGGACACCACAGACCGAAATAACGGCCCAAATAATCCATCCGAGGTAATTGGGGCCTCCAAGAGATCTTTCCTGGAGCTCTCTGGAACCGATCAGCGTTGTAGCCATAGGTGCCTGTGCAGCTATGTCATGATGTCTAGCGCGTCGTCGAGAGAGAATTGTTCTACGTACCACTCGTCCTCAGCGACAGCAGTGAAGGAGTCCGCTCTCCGCTGCTTCTCGCTCAGTGGCAGGCGAGCACAATAAGGGCACGACGCCTGTGGAGTCAGTGCCATGCCGGCGTGGTCCGGGCCAAGGCACGACTCACATCTGGCGTGAAAGTCGTACCCCATGATATACCCGGCCTGGCAGGACGGGCAGATCCTGATCACGTCTCTCTCTCTCTCTCTCTCTCTCTCTCTCTCTCTCTGCATCTTCTTTTGTTCTTATAAGTGCTTGCAAAGCACTGAAGAAAATTGGGAGCCGAATGAGCGGTCTCGTTCCCCTTTTATACTCGAGGGGAGCCCGCCAAGTGAGGCCCACCTATTGGTGGGCGTGGACTAAAGTTTTTTCAGTGCTGCGCATGCGCGCGAGGGATAAACCCACTAGCGATAACCTTAAAGGGCAAAGCCTATACGAAATAGAACTGAAATCTTCCCCTTTCAGCACGACAACAACCCAAACCACACATCCAAATCCACAAAAGCATGGCTTCACCAGAAGAAGATTAACGTTTTGGAATGGCCCAGACCTGAATCCAAATGAATATCTGGGGGGTGATCTGAAGAGGGCTGTGCACAGGCGATGTCCTCGCAATCTGACAGATTTGCAGGGCTTTTGCAAAGAAGAGTGGGCAAATATTTCCATGTCAAGATGTGCCATGCTAATAGACTCCTACCCAAAAAGAGAGTGCTGTAATAAAATCAAAAGGTGCTTCAACAAAGTATTAGGTTAAGAGTGTGCACACTTATGCAAGCAGATTATTGTAAGGTTTTTCTTTTAAATTTTTCCCCCTCAAAGATTTCAGTTTGTTTTTCAATTGAAATTTTCACATTAAAAGGTGGAAAACGTCCTGACATGATTTATCTTTAATTATTGTTACCCCCACCCTTCCTTCCCCAAGGTACACCCCATGATTACGTAACACAGTAGTATCTTTAGAATCCCAGTAGGTCATACTAGTACATTATACTATACAGTATGCATTTTCCTCAAGGCTGCTCACATGTAGTCTGGGCAAGGAACCCACAACCTGTCAGCTGGGAGATAAACTAACCTAATGAGTTTACATTCATGTGGAACTCCTTGTAATTGATCATATAGCTGAAGACGTGGCTAAGGAGAAGTTAAAAGCAACAAGTCTGTGAGATGGCTACACTATTACAGTACAGTATACTATTCCATGTGCGAATGTCCTGTACAGTAGCAGTGAGTGACAGCACAGGTGTGTGCTTGTCAAATCGTGTACCTGTGCCAGGTGACTTGTTGCAACGTGTCAATCCAGGGCTCTTCACCCCCACAGCCCTGTTAGGAGCAGCAGTAGAACGGCTGTAGCACGTCTTCAGCACTCTGCACTCTGGAGACACACACACGCACAAAGGGTCAAGACCGCCAACACTTGGTCAAGCGAGCTTCAGTTACCAGAATCAGTTTGGAAAGCCAAAAAATGCTTGTGACTGAGCAAGTAGCAATTCATCTGACCTATCAGCGTTGTACTGACAGCTATGGACGCGGTTTAGGTGTGCTAACAGCAAAAATGACTTGAAACCAACAATGAGACAGATCCACTCAACTCAAAGTATATTTTTGAAAATGCCTGCCCTCTTCAAATGGTTTGAGTGGACGGCACCCCAGATGGACTTGTGTCTAACAGTCCATTAGGTTAGCTACACATCACAAAGTAGCAACAAATGGTTAATGGTGAGGCTATGCATGAATGTACATGATTTGTTTATTTTTAATTTAAAACAAAGTTTTTTTTTTACTTTGTTATTATGGGGGTATTGTGTGTAGAATTGTGACGAATTGTTGTTTTTTTTATCCATTTTGGAATAATGCTGTAACATAAAATGTAGAAAAAGTGAAGCGCTGTGAATACTTTCTGGATGCACTGTATATACTGCAGCTGAGGGCAGGGGTGAGCAGAGTGTTCCTGGGAGAGACTTGATACAAGCTACTGTACAGCACATTGTGGTATGAAGTTGCCACCCCTGGAGCTTTGATGACCCCTTTAATCATTGCAGTATAGGAATATGTTCGATCAGGGGCAGCGTCACAGCTGTTGAATAATGCACCAAAGCATACATTAAACGGCACTAATTATCAGCGTTTCATGACAGCAGCTGAAACAACACCAATATTGTGTGTGATACAGTTAGGCAGCATTTACTGTTTCATGTGTCTTTGCACTTTGAGGAAAACTGTTTTGTCACGGTCACGTTTATTGTCTGGGTCTATACTATAGTACTTGCTATAGTACAAGCTCAAAAGTTAACTATGTAACTGATATAGGCATACAATAAATTAGACACCTCACCCATGTTTGGGTCATATTACTATAGTAATACTATATCACCAAATTGAACTGGTGAAAGAAATATTTTCTCTTGATTCTAACAGTTACAATAGGCTCCAGCAGCTTCAACGCTTGAATCCCCAACAACAACAACAATAAAACAAGGATGTAACACATTGTAATTAGTTTTCAGTGTTGCTAAATTTACTTTACTGTTCTTCCTTCCTGCTGAACATGACAGCGCACTGCACTTCAACAATGAGTGGATGAGAACGTTTATGGAAGTCATATCCTGCTATAGAGCCCATCTCTGGATCTTAAATGTTTTTTCATCAATGTCAGGCACACACAATAATATACAATACACAATGATGTCTGCGGAAACACCTACAAATGGATAGGCACTCACAGTACACAATGAAAACACATCCACTTTCCCCACTTGAGGGCAGGAATTTGTATGTTGAAATGTGTTTTCTGTGGAACTCCTAAACGCCAAATGTGTCTAAGATTTAGAGTCCAGTAATAGTGGAATCATTCAGCTAACATCCCAATAACAAATTTAATTTAAATTTAGTCGGACTTGTATCCGCGCACTCACACACACGCACACACCTCATCCTGCCTTCAACCTCTGAAAGGAAAAGGGTGTTCCTGTTGAAAGTGGAAGATGTGACTGGGTGGGAGGAACGGGGAGAGGTGGAGACACCCAGGGTTGTACACACATGATGTTAGAGTTAGTCTTAATCAGGCCTACCAGTCATAAAGGCTGTGGAAGCCTTACCGCTGTGATCCAACAGGAAGTCATCCTGCGCATAGCGGTACTTCTCTGGCCCACACGCTATGAACACGTCGTCCTCCCCAAAGAAGTCCTGTAGGCTGGTAATCTGGAGACAGGGTGGGGAGGGGACAGTTAACAACAAATAGATACAGTGTGTGTGACCATACGCAGCAGACACCACTGATCAACTTATTCACAGTTCTCAGTAAAGGAAAGTAAAACCTTCACCTCAGCCTTATATTTGGCCCCATGGGTAAGATGCTGTGTGTTTGTGGAGTTTCTGGGCTCTATATTTTATGTGTTAAACATAAAACATAAACAAGCATCTTCTCTAAAGCGCCTGAGAGTGGCTGTAAGGTATGTTTTTGTTATGATTTAGATCATTACAGAGGAAGGGTCAAACATTACTGTAGTGTACTTTTAAATACAGTGTGGAGATAAAACTAGCGTCATAAACATACCTATTCCACCAAGTTCCTGGGCTATTACTAGCACGGGCGTAATAGAAACATTTGGTTCCTTTAACAAAACCGTGTTAGCAGCCAATAATCACTTAGGCCAACACACAACTGTGTAATGAGGAAAAGTGTTGTTGGATGTGGGTACTGTATGGTTGCGTGTGTGTGTGTGTGTGTGTGCGTGCGCGTGTGTGCCAATAACACCACGTGCAGTCAAAGGAAAAGAACACAAAAGGTGACACGTCACATTTCTGTCACATTTCCTCTCCTTCCATAACGTGCTCTGCATTCCTTTCTATAAAACCATGAACCACCACCAGAGAGCACCCACCACCAGAGCAGATAGGGAGCCACCATGGACTTTGGCAGCAGACACAGCACATTATTTGGCATCGCATATAGAAACAAAGTATTCACTTAGTGGCTTACTATTTACAGTTATATTATGCAGTATGGTATAATGACATCTGTGGAGTTGTTTCTAAAGCCTTTACTTCATGGTTGTAATGCACCTCTACACACACATAGATCAAATCCAACCATTCATCCGTTTCTATGTCGCAGCAACCAAACCAGTTATTATCCATACCCCTTAATACACTCTGTGCATGCGTGCACCATGCGACTGCCGAGGTGAGCACTGCCCACTGGCATTAGTCATGATGACATCAGCAGACAGGGGTCTTGGTTGTCACTGAGGTCTATTGTGTCTTAACAAGCTGCGACAGACACAAATCACAATATATTCATTTTAATTTGATGCCATGTTATTGACTATTAGATCCAAGCCTCAGCTGACTTTACCCTGCCATTGCCCCAGGATACACTTGTCCCATTGACCCATGGGAAATGTAGGCCCACTGATAAGTGAAAAGACTCTCAAAGTGAAAAGATAAGATAACTTACAAAATAAACATAAGATAACTACAAAATAGCCCTTCATTAGAGTATCACACACACACCTCTTCTGTTGCCCATGACAAAGTACTTTATAGTTGATGTTGTAATGAGCTGAGTGATGAGTGGAGAAGTAAAAACAGATTGTGCTCATGAATTGACAAACAGGAGGAAGAAGGGAGAGAAAGCAAGTAGAATAAAGTCTATTAAAAAGGAAGGTTTTAACTAAGACCATCCATTTTCATGACTGCACACTACAGCGGTTACTGGATAAAAGGGCCTGCTTAACAACGGAATTATTGAGAAGATAAAGAATGAATAAGGATTGGTGGGAAATATTAAATTTCCATCTAACACACACACAGTACCTTTAGGCTTATAGTATAACCTAGTATACTACTGAATTACTTAAAACCACATGTAGAATGGTTTGACAATAAAATATGCAATAACAGTCACTGTAATCTTGACCCATATGATTTGCATTGATCCAGCTACACACTGTCAGTACAGTATTCACCCTGTGTTTACAAAACAATAGCTGTTTCAGAGGTAAAACTGCTTACTTGAGCTTTAACCAATAACTTTTCCTGTGTACAGTACATTTGCTTGCAAGAAACTGTTTGGAAGACAGCACAGTTTGGGAAATAGCCGAGACATACAGTATATGGATGTCAGACTGCATTGTCTCCTTGCCAACTAGTGCCAGGAAAAAACAGCCAATGGCTGTATGTCCCTAATACTGTCTTATCTTAACAGGGCTTGTCTCGACCAACCAGGGCAGTGAGCTAAAGTTAGCTAAGTTAGCTAAGAGCTAATGTCGCCAGGGCATGCCGGTTAAACTTTTGATTTGAGTTTGCCCTCCTAGATGTGTCATTTTCTCTCATCTCCCTGACCTTTTCTTTCTCTCGCCAGCCTAAACCAGTAGTCTGCCCTGCTAAACCCAGCAACAGGGAGAATATGGGTCAAGGACTGCCTGTGTGGCAATGTGTGTGGCTCACACAGGTTTCTGCATGAACGCTGAAATATCAGCAAACAAATGTTTTTTAAGACAATTCATAAAAAAGAGAAGGCTACCTCAAAGACAAATTAACATTTTACAACCCATTCATTTACAAAGTATGTTATGACACCCATTCATTCAACGACAAAAAAATCTAAACACCTAAATACAACATTTATTTTAAATAATATTTTAAATGTGAAAGACACAGGTTTGAACTGAAATATCACTCACTCCAAGTCATCACAACAGCACTGCATACCTTTCCGTTTTTTTTAATTGGAGGACCAAACTGGAAAGCGCACACCAGAATGCATCCAAGAAAATAACAGAACCATGTGGAGACTCGACATGTGATGGCTGACAGGTCAATTGCTGTAATAATGGGGTACCATCCCCACCCCAAACTCTGATACTGTACTCTAATGCCACAGCATATTTAGCTCATGGTAATTGGAGCATATAGACAGACGTACAGACAAGCAGGAAGAAAGGAGATTGGTGGGGATGTTGGGAGGGGGATAAGAAAGAGAACTTGACCTCTAATGTCAAAATCATAACTACACAGCAGTCCTGGACATTTTCCTTCAGTAATGCATTATATATAGTTTTATTAAGGTGTCAAATCTTGTATCATAGGTATTCATTAGCAAATAATGAATATCATCTGAGGATAAAGGTAGCTTTTAGGTCTGTCAGCTGCTACTCAAACCAAATCGATTATAATCTCCCTATTTAGGGCATAGGGACCATTTCACCAGACTACTGGTTAATTCCTTTGGATCAGAGTGTAGATCCAAACCCCTTGTCTTATCACCAGACAAGACATGAGCAAATGTAAGCGTTCAAATTGACTCTCTTTGCATTAGCTGCTAAATACTACGTGTTGAACAAACTACAATTGAAATCAATCTCCTCAATGGTGTTTAATAGACTTAACAATTCAAAGTATTGACTGACTATCCGCTGAGGATGGAACTTTTATCAGAGTAGACAATGACAGACACAAGCACATATTAAATAGACGTGTAATTGGTCGTCAGATGGCACTGTATGCAAACATCACTACAGAACAATACGTGGACATGCAAATGTCATGGCTGTGGACGCTTAATCCTAGACATGGCCCTGAAACCACCATCGGAAGCTTCATGTGAAGCTTCCAACCAGCAGGAGCTCTTGTGAGCCAGAGTCTGTCTGCTGCAGACAAATATGTTGCAAAGATCTACCTGGAGAACATGGAACTGACCAGATCATCCATGTCACATCAGACCAACAGAGGTGATGCTACTTGCTGAACACAGATATGTCCCACATGTGATTCCACCCTTAATCGGTCTCATTTCCCTATCAAAAACTCACTCTATATTGCAGTCAATAAAAATGTGTTTGAAACTACAGTGCTTCTGTGTTGTTTTTATTAGGTTTGTTTGTTTGTAGAGGCATCCATTTCATCTGATATGAGGGGGCTATCTTACATCCATCCCACCCTCACACAGCTGACTGTTTAGATACAATTAACCTCCTGATACATTCATGAGTAGACCAAGAACACTACTGTATGACTTACAGTATTTGTGCTGCAGTGTGTTTTATCATTGTTGAGACACACTGTACACAAAAGCAACAGCTACAGTGCTGTTGTTATTTTTATTATTATGTTTTGCCTTTAATAAAGAAAAATGTAGTGGCCATTAGTTAAAGATACAAGTCCATAATGCTCTGTTTGTTTAGACCTGATCAGCACAATTCTACATTCTAACTCTTTCATATGATAGTACACAGACATTTGACAGGCAAATTATTGTAAGCCTCTTTTTTTAGTAGCCAAATTAAAAGTAAATTGCTCAGCATCTACATACTGTAGGGGACAATGTCATTACATTCTGTACCATGAATATTCTTTTATTTCATGTTTTCTACATTTACAAACTGTTAACCTACTAATGCCAAATTAATGTGCAGCGGTTTTGTGCTACTGTGCATTCCCAGTGTACTGCCTCAGTTTTCTTTTAAGGCAACTGTTTCAAAAATGTAAGGCATGTAAACAGGTTAAATTATAAATGCAGTCTGGCTTTCCTGTCCCATTCCGCTGCTTCCTGCACGTACTGAATGGCTGTTAAGAGAGGACTAATGGATGGCCACATCGGGCCTTTCAGCATTACATGGACCTCTGTCGAGTTCCTATCCAGATAAACGGCCATTCAGATGACATGCTCACCGAAACTAAGTCATTTCAAGAGGACAAATCATTGCTTTTATTCGCCAATATTGTTGTTTTCAGAGGGAAAATAATTTGGATGTTAATAATGTAAACTAGGCTTTCAAATATAATTTAAATATTTGTTTTTTATTGAGCCACTGTTATTCATAACATATTATACAGAATGCCTTCATATGACAGATTAACTACTTTGATGCAATATCAATGTAATCTTGGCCTCGCTAGCAGAGGTCAAGAGGTCATCAAGTGTTTCAGGCGGAGAACACCACGTTATTGCGCATTGTTTAAACCGGGCTAACAATAATTTGTAGGGCGGCCATGTTATTTGCTACTGTAGATTTGGCTTGCCTATAACGATGTCCATTCTTTAAATTGTCCTTACTGAAAGATGCAGCTCAAACACAGCTTTTGTTTCTCCTGCTTAGCTCTGCCATGTATACAATCATAAATACAATTTTAATGTCAAATGTAAATTAGCAAACTACAGACACAGCTGATAATTAAAGCGTTCTGTTGTCTGCCATCAGCACAGGGAAGTTGAGGGGGAAAGGCAAACTCCATCTATCAGTTCTCAGTCTGAAGGGTAGCTTTACACTCAAGCAGGGAGAGCAGACCAAGAGGACAAACAATCTGGAGAGAGAGACAGCTGAAGAAGGTGTTGGCTCTGATAAGCAAAGCGTTCAATTAGCATTCAGTCTGAGGGGCAGCTTTGCAATCTAGCATGGAAAGTAGACTGAGAGATTTTTGTATAAGCTCACTCACGCGCACACATACACACATTCTGACAGCTGTACTTTAACCCTCCCATCCAACACATAGCTCTAATTACCCTGTGGTGGCCAGGGCTCAGTGGGGGCTCTGAGTGAGCATGTGCTTGTGCGAGTGAGTGCTCACCAATGGGAGGGGGAGTGGCCAGTGTGTATGTATGTGTGTGAGTGTGCGTGCACGCGCATTTGGGTCTGCAGACAGGGTGACTGCGACCTATGATGTGATTGTGGAGGAGCAGATGGTAGGCTGCTGCTGGAAGGAGTACTGTGTGGGTGTGGGTGGGTGTGTGTGTGTTGTCAGAAACACCAAGCCTAGAAAGTAAGGCTTTTATAGTCTCTAGCTGTTCACATTCTAATGGGTCTGCTAAGCATTGGATGCTCATCAGAAGAACATTGTATTGTAGCACTCAAACACAACACAGTACAGTAAATGAGCCAGTGTTGGCTTCAGATGGCATAACATCATATACATATATACACACACACATATACACATTATATACATATACACATATACAAATAAATAAATAAATAAACACACACACACACACACACACATATATATATATATAACAAAGCCAGCCTCGTTCTTCATATACTATGTGTGCATATGTATGTATGTGTGTATATACGAGGCTTGGCTGCCTGTCTGGCCTGGAGGAAGGCACTGTATCATGGTGTGAAGACAGAGCTGCCGTGCCATACAGGAAACACACCAGTGAAGCTGTCAGATTATGGAGACCTGTCTAGTCTGGTAGAAGGCTACAATGGGGCAGGACAAAAGCATGAACCCAATACTAATCCTGTCAATGATCACACTAACTACAGGATTTCAATTAAGAAAAGGCAATAGATGTAGCACGCCAGAGGTGTGCTACATGGTTGGTGCAAAACAGGAGTCACAGCCCAGTCAATACATTCCATGTTATTTACCTGACTTCTATTATCATGGTCAGGGTGTGAGAGTCTAACTTTGGTCTCCAGCGATCTGGTTACATGCTTAATGGGTTAAAACCTCTAAATAAGATTCTAATCTCATTAAAAGGCAGTGCATGAGAGCCATTTCCATGTCGCTGTGTGTTCCTATAGGCATAAAAAGGCATCTTGCAATGCCAGTATAGGGTCTTTGTCTGCTGTTGTAAGGCAGTCATATTGGCAGGTGGAGGGGACATAAATAGCCAGCATACCAAACTGTCATCAATGACAAATGGCATTCTAAGTTGAGAGGTCTGCTGAAAATGTAACCTCCAACATGACTTGGGGCATTATTATTATTCATTTTGGAATGATAGAAAGTGCTTTGTCTTAAAGTGTGTAGGTACACATAAAAAAAAAAACTATTATTATGGGCAAGGCATAATGTGTAATGCTTGGACACACGCACACGCACACACACTGCTGCTAGAGAGAAAGTTGATTAATTTGACTGACTGCAAATTGGGTCAGCAAACAAAGCATATGCCAGTTGCTAGGGTTGCTATAGCAACCACAGAGCATGTGATGTACTCAGGTCAGAGGACAGGGATGTGTCTGTCAAGCAGACACTGAAACTCAAACGATATCATGGGTCAGATTTCAGTCTTCATTTTATAGTAGGAAATATTAAATTATTAATTGGGAGAATAAGAAATAAAAAAAATAAAAATAACTTACCAGCAGGACAGGCCCTTTACGTTTAAATGTTATTTACTCAGGATAGATTAACACTTTCAGAAACATGGACTGGGTATAGGACTAAATATTGGTATTTGAATACCATTAATAAATTAAACAGTGCAGTCAGTAATAATGCCAATAACTAATTAGGCCCCATCTTTTCCAGACATCCTCTTAGTTGAAAACAAGGACATGTTATTGGATTCAAACATCAAAACACATTAACAATAACCTCTAAAACTGATCTGTCTTTTAAATGGAACTATTGATTTAATCTAAAAAGCAATGCCGAAGAGGCGGAAACCATTTAGGATACACACTGTACTTCTTCATTACACAAGGAAGTCACCAACATCTTACAGGAATACATGGTGCCTTTATGGTTGAATGGCGGTTGAGTTGCCGTAATCCATTCAGCATGATTCACACTAACATTTAGGACTTAAAGGCAGGGTCAGTCCATCTCGAGAACAGTTGCTAAATCAAAACAATCTTCTGCGACGCCGTCCCACACATCGCAACACATTGTGAAGCAAAGTGTAGTACTACGGCTTTGTTGATGTGCAGTGTTCGCCACTTAGTTTATGTTCCCATTTACAGAGCCAGGGCTGTGTTGAAGTATCTGATTCTTTTTTCCAACATGAACAGAGAACGGTAAGATAGCGAAATGTGAGGAGATATTTGGTGAATTTGAAAAAATGTGTATTAGATTACAATTAGCTGACTTTACCTTTAACAGTATTACATAAGGTCACAAGTAAAGCCTGATTGATATTTCAATGTCAAATGCGGCTGTCTAGGGCCCGCAGACACCGCACATAGCCGCACATGCACGGGCCGTAGAGGCAGGCTGCGTATGCCGCGCGCACCAGATAAAATATCTAAAAGTGCGCAGTGCCACGCAACTGATAATTGGTTGGATGGCGAGCAGGGAGGTGTTTACCAGTACTTTAGCAGAAATCATTATTTTGCAACAACGTCCTGTGACCTACAGTAAATGCAGACTATTTTCCTTTGACCAGCATTGTAAAATGAGATTTGCTGGAAAGAATTGCATTTATATGCATTGAACATTAACAGAGACTACACTCATGTTTGGGAAGTAAATACAAACATCGGTCTTCTATAAATAAACTATTATTCTCACTGTCAAATAGGACTTCCATCTTCCCATCGTCTGTGCATCATTTAATTGTGTATATTAGATAGTAAGATTAGAACATACTAGGATAATAACAGCTATACTATTCCACGTGTTAATAGTTCATTTTACGAATATATCTGGCATTAAAATGACACGCCATGTTAAAGGGGAAAAATATACAAAAAGCATTCGACCATCCATCACACAAACCACTATAGACTTCGATATAACTATATTCTTAGTCATTTGAAAATGATATGTTTTCACACATACTGTAATAACTAGTGACTGTGTTGAAGAACAAAAGGCATTGTCTAAGATGTATTGTGCTGGATTTGAGACTGGCCCTGTCAAAGGGAATGAGGATCATTATTATCATGAGTCATTTCTCCAGGCTGCTCTGTCCATGAAGTCAGTTCACAGGAAACACAGTTCCTTAAGCTTGTGTGTCAAACTACTGTGCACTGTGTAGCTCCTGCAGTACATCTTTGTGTGTTAGCACTTTCTGTGCTCAGAGACCATCAATAACATGTCTTTTGTCCCAGAAAACATTAAAACCTGAACAGAAACAACAGCTAACTACATTTTTGTTTGTTTAAAAAGGGCAGCCCTATAGTGTATTCTGTGCCATATACTGTACAATTACAGTGGGTTTTAGGCTCTGGTTAAGCAAACAGAATTACTGTATTATGTAGCAGTATATTAGTATATTAAGAGATGCAAAAGGGACCATACAGTATTGTACAAAATTACCTCATTTTCATACACTATTATACAATATTCAAATAAATGTGTCCCAGCTGGATTATGTGGTGCTGTGGTGAGAGTCAGGCATGCATGGCTGAACAGGGGTGTGTCAGGTAGGCATCCATGGCCTGAGGATTTAACTCTGAAATGTATTCATTAAAATCTAGTTGAAATAATTGTGGCATTTAATTATCTTTGAAGGATTAGATATGGTATGATTGCCCAAACTGCTGACACAGCTGAAGCCCAATAGATCACAATGGTTCTTGGAGATAAAACATGTCTCAATTGCACTGGTCTGCAAATCCAGCTCAATGACCAGTTTGTCAGCTGAATTGACTACTTGAATGGCTGATTCATCTGACAAACTGGTTTTGAATTGATCAAATCAGTAGCCCTGGCTATGCACCTGTTTTGCATGGGTTTGCATGAGTGAGTTTATGCATGACAGTATTTACAGCCAGGCTTTGAACATACACCACAATCTCCATCAGCAACGTGATGAAGTACAGCTTTGAATGGGGACCTTCTTAATCGGACTAACGTGCAATTCAATACTGCATTATTTAGAACTGGCCTCACCTGTTTGCCTTCCAGAGTGTACAGTCTCTTCACAGCCCCGGAGTCCAGCTTTATGGCTTCGGTGATGTCAGTGAGAACCTGGTCAAAGGAGTGGGCCGTTTTCTTGTTGAGCAGTATTCGAACAGCCTTGCGGGGTTTCACACCACTGCGGATGACGGTGACCAGTTTGGGCTTGATGTAGTCCTTGGATTCCCGCTGCAGCTCACCTTTGAGCATGCTGAGGGAGGACAGGGAGCGAGACGAGCCCCCCATCTTGCTGCCCACCGCCCAGTTGGGGTTGACGTTCTTGGTGTACTCCATGTGACGGAAGGGGTCGTTAGACGCACACACATAGCTCTCACCTGAATCCAAATGAAATGCATCAGTCACTAAATGGTTCATTTAAGTCATTTACTGTACCTCCTTCATTAAGATATACCCATTTATTTTCATGGAAGGTTTGAAAAAACAGGCACATTTGTAAAGAAATAGGTCAGTGCTACACTGGATAACAAAGACTTAGCATTCTTTAATGGAAGACAAGGACACATGGAGGAGGCCAGGCCAACAGAAGCCCTGCCTTCACACACTGTCACTTCTGAACTGCTGCACTGGCCTCTATCCAAAATAAAAGGTTTCTATTTATTCTACCGACATGCCATTGCGGCATGCTGGCAGCTAACATGCAAATGTTTCCCTCTTCGGGCAAAGGTCATCATGTGACAACTATTGGATTTTCTGGTAAAGCCCCACTAAGAATATAATCTGGTGGTAAATCTATTGAAAGGTGTGTGTGTGTGTGTTGGTCTGATTTTTTTTGAGTCCAACTCCAAATAAGGCAGATTTTGTTGTTAGCTTATCTAGAGCATGGGCTTTGAAGTGACCCTTATGAAGTTAACTTAAGCCTATTGTTTATGATTGCCTCAAACTGTATCACTGTATATTGTGCATTCAGTTCAACCAAAAGTAAATTTGATCCTACGGTGATCTACTGTAACATCTGCATAAAAAACCTAAATGTTAACTTTTGTCTATGGGACGTGTGTCAGAGAATGGAGAATGGAGAACCGGTGAAAGACAGCCTTATGAGAGCGTGTCCCATGACAACTGGCTTTATTAAGATAGCAATTAACCAAAGGCTAATTATCGGGCTAGGACACAGCTGGGGGACCTTATGGCTGAAAGTGTTACAAAATAACTAGAGCTTTCACCGGTATGGGGCAGTCAGTGTCAGTATAGTACAATGCTCTGAGTTGGGGACTGGTAAAAAGATGAGTCTCTGGGGCATAGAAGGGGGGACATCACATCGCTCAGTAAGGTTATGGAAGTCGCTGTCGCGATCCTCATCTGGAAAACAGCTGGGAACACAGCTAGACATTGTTAACCACTCCAGCTGGGTTTGTTTTGCCAATCAACTGTCACTATAATAAAACACAGTATATATCCTCCCTCAGATGGTAGTTGGTGGTTGAGGTAGTGCCTGATTAAATTGCCATCACAATACAACTATAAAAGTAAATGACAGCTGGTATTTTTAAATATCAAGCAAGCACATTTTGAGTATGTTATTTGTCAATCGTCAAATTCACACTTCCCAATTATCTACAAAAGAACGGTTGCCAATTGACTCAAAACATTGTCTTTCTGTAACAAGCAGTTTCCCTCCAGATGGAGATCAGTAAATAATCGAAAACCTTTACTATACAATAGATGTATTTCTGTAATCAGAGGTGAACCTTGTTGTAATTAACTTCTGTATAAACCCACTCATCAAGATTTTAATGAAGTTACTCAAAGATTATGGTAGGTAGCCACTTAGGTTTGAGACATAAGCATATGCCAAAATATTTGCTTCAAATAATGAATTAAACCCATTTTCAGAATAGATTGCTGTTGTCATTGTCCCAGCCATTGGCCTAATCAAAACCAAGCTCTATATATCCTCAGCAGCAACCGCAAAGCTTTTTCTAAAAACCAATTCCAGCAGCATCTCTGTTCCCCCAGTTCCACAAGCACAGCAGTTCAAGTTGGCTGGGCTGGGGGTCCCGTGTGGGTTAGGAGGGCACAAAAGACATCTCCATCAATGGAGGCATACTGCTGAGCTGTAGTGATGGCGGACTGAACAAATGCAGAAAACTTGTATTTGCCCTGCTTTCCCTAGCCAGAAGGACAGACTTTGCTACTGTACAGTGTACAGTATGCCATGGGGACGTGAGATACCCTTGACCTCAGTGTCCTACATTTAGAACTGGCATAATGGGTTGCTGAAACATAAGTGGAGAAGAGGCAGTTCTACCCTTGATTGACCTAAAACCTTTACAGCTGATGGTCTGCAGTAAAAGGTTATCTAATAATCTAATTATTCTCTTTATTAGTAAAAAACTAATAAATAGAATAATAGGCTATTAAATAGGCTAGTAAAAAACTTAGCTCATCCTACATCCCCACACAGACATTTTTTAGGGATGATGCGTTACAAAATCATGTTAAAGGCCGGCTCTCCTCTATACTCATCCCTCAGAGCTCATAGACTCGCGTTGATATCGACAGTGCATGTGTCCCTACAGCCACTTGCCCATGCTTTCCTGTTCCAAACAAACAGCCAACGGTACAGCAACACTGTTCAAATGGTCTGCAGTGCAGCAGGGAGACCCTTGCTCTTCACCAGACAAGTCATGCTCTACAACACCGCCAGCCAGTGGCCTGTCCTAAACCCCAACCCCAAGTCTCTCCGGGGATGGGGGTAAAGCAGATGAGTGAAGTGCATAGATCTCATCTCTTGAAATAGAGAGTTTTAATCTCAATAGGTACCTTCCTGGTTAAATACAGGTTCAATCAAAAAAGGTGTGTGTGTGTGTGTGTGCGTGCATGTGCGTGTGCGTGTGTGTTGAACATGTGAGCCTATCACAGCTAGCTGAATGCGTGGGCCATGTGTTAGGGGGTGTATCCTAGGCGGCAGCTACTGTACAGTATAGGAGCTCTCAGAGGACCAATGAGGGGTTTACAGAGTAGGAGGCAGGAAGCACTATGTGGATTAACACAAAGATGAACCTATTATCAATACTGGTGAAAATGTATCAAAGCCAGTGGGTAAGAGGCCATGTAGCACAAACATCAACAATTAAGTAAACTGACAATGTCAGACAATATTTAAAAAATATATACAATATGCTTATTAAACAAACTGCTCTAATAGGGCTGTCAACAGAAATCACTGTTCCTAAACACTAATTTGCACATTGCCTGCCTACACAAAGACTAATAAAAAGTGATACATTTTAGTCCTAATTACAATACAAGTCTAAATGAGTCAATGAAGGTATGAGGGTGCACAATACGTTACTTTCATAAAGAAACATCAGGTGAAGTGAGTAGCACAATATGAACAGGCCCACTCATGCTGGAGCTGTTGGATAATTGCTGGGAGATAGGCTACTGTACAGGCAGGCACTCTAGTGTAGGCCTATATAATTGGCTAATGGCTATTGCAGGGGCATAGTAGCCTACCGGCCACACCAAGATATAACGTAGGAGCACTGAATCATATTGAACGAATATACTATATATCTACTGTATGCATGGGAAATTGGCATGATCCCTGGCCTGCAAACCAACCTGGCCTGCGTTGTAATGTAGTGAATTGTGGTCAGGCTAAATGAAAAGTAATTTACATGAATGACCTACCCTCTACCAATTCATCCAGAGTCGTGATCTTGCCTCCATCCAGGGTGTATAATGTGCGGACTCCTTGTGGAAGGCTCACGTTGTCAGAAAGGGAACGAGTGAGCTCCATAAGCAACGCATCCAGGGACCTAAAACGGTCATTGGATACGGCATACACCAAGCCCTTGAAATATTTGTCCCCATTACGATAAAAACGCACTTTTTTAGCCTTCTTCTCTGAACAGAGGGATTGGAGTGTCCGTGTGCGGTAGAAGCTACAGTGCGCACTGTGCGCCGGACTGGGAACCAGGCCATTTCCTTTGGAGCCCGAGGTGGACCCAGAGCCGTTGGCTTTGGACGACCGGTGCGTCTTCTCTCGTTCTTCAAAATGTTCAAATTCAATACTTCTGCTTAGTGACATGGTTCTCTATTTCTAGTTTGCACGAAATCCCAACGAAAAGATTGTAACGGCAACGATGAGACCCTGCTTCAGCCTTTATTCCACTGCTGTAGCCTAGCCTACAACAATGCTTTGAAAAACAGACTGGAATTCACGCTGCGCGCGTCTCCGATAGCAGACAGTAGCCTAGAATCCGTCAGAAAACGATTTGACAAATTTCTGCCGCAGTAGACTGTCTTACCTTGTCTAGCTGTAAGGCAGGTCTCACATAAAATGTGGAACTGGGACGAATCAGATCATTTTAATGTGCACAGAAAATGAACACCGATTTGATTGTTGCACTGGCTTGTCACGAATACGACAGCTCAAGAGTATCCAGTTGAAAATGTGCCAAATGATAGCCAGTTTTGTTTTACGCACATCGCAAATTACCTATATTGTGCTATGCAAGCGCTAAAATAAGACAAACTTCATAATGTAGGCTAACGCTGAAGCTGAAAGCCTCCTTCCCTGTCCACATCCATTCTGATAACGCTAGTCTTCTGTAAAGCAAGCAGCACACCCGAGCAAACCAGAAGCTGTCAAATCAATAGAATAGGGAACGCTTCGAGCTCCTCAGGGTCCTAATGCTAGCACAATTATTTAATGAAAGAAGTTTGTAAAAATATTGTTTTAAGTCCAGTTTGTAGGTTAAAAGAAATAGCATTATATAAGACATTGACACTCTCCATAAGGACGTAAAGCTTCAAAAGATAATATCTAAAGAAGTGGCTGTATCCAAGCATATTCATAGAAAGTGGAGTGGAAGGAGAAAGGGTGGTACAATAGGAAAAGGTACACAAGCAACAGGGACAACCATAGCCAAGAGAGCATTGTCAAATAAAGGCCATTAAAACATTTGGGGGAGCTTCTCAAGGAGTGGACTGAGGCAGGAGTCAATGTATCAACAGCCACCATGCACAGAAGTATCATGGTAAAGGGCTACAACTCGTGTCAAGCCACTCCTGAACCAGAAGCAATGTCGGAAGCGTCTTACCTGGGCTAAGGAGACAAATAACTGGTCTGTCGCTCAGTGGTCCAAAGTCCTTTTTTCAGATTCAAGTATATTTTCCATTTCTTTTGGTAATCAATGTCCCAAAGTTTGGAAGAAGAGTGGAGAGGCACAGAATAGTGTGAAGTTTCCACAGTGATGTCTGAGTGATTTGGGGAGCCATGTCATCTTCTGGTGTTGGTCCACTGTGTTTCATCAAGTC
>JAODTR010044696.1:25779-42326 GCA_025399935.1 Amblyopsis rosae | reverse complement strand
GACCACACCCCTAAATGCATTGAAGCAACTGCCATGTGATTGTTGATTATATAATTGCATTAATGAGAAATTGAACAGGTGTTCCTAATAATCCTTTAGGTGAGTGTAGATCACCGGTCATTTGTTCAACTGACAGGGTGGTACTGTATACTTTATTGTGGGGATGAAGTATGACAACCATTACAGTACTCCTTAGATTATTCAGTTTTGTGAGCACAGTCAGCCTGTGAATGACAACATTGTGTTTCCAGTGTCAGCATGGGGGTTGCTAATGTCACCTGTTCCCATGGTGATACGGGAGCGCAGGCATACATTAAAAATGGTAGGTCACCACTCGTGGTGAATGTACGGTGATGGTAATACCACATACTGTATTAAAACCCATACGATGCACAGGCTTATAAGTCTACTACAACAGGAAGGCAATATCTCTGTAGCCTATAGGCTACTATATAATATGAGATAGCCTTGGCCATTTGAGAAGGGGCCTTAACTGAAATATGCCTATAAACAATATATTAAATAAATGATATATCATATAGCCTATACTGTTGGCTGTCTCGAAAAAAATAGGCTATGAACACGTGAGCGACAATAAAGTTTAGGTCTTAACCGCGTGTCATTGTTTTTGTCCAATGCATTTTGTGTGATAATAGTTTGGCTACGTATAATTTCTAGCCTAATATGAACGGTATGACATAGCATATTAGCCCCAGTCGTTGAATAAAAACCTTCAATTATTCTAGTGTAAAGAGTTATTCCTCTCAAATCAGCACTGGATGTAAGTTTCAGCACCGGACAGATCCTCAGGCCAACAGCGTGTGGACGTGTTGAGGTGGAACATTTATTGGTGGACAAATGATGTGTTGTCTGTCTTTTCAACTAGCGCAAGTAGGACAACTTGGACCAATAACAACAAGAATCAACAGGTGGTTTCTGAACGCTGTGGATTAGAAAGTCACGTCACGCCTTGTACGCCATGCAGTGCACACAGGAGAGACTCTGTAGGCTAAAGCCTATAGACCGGATTTACCGCGCGGAGCTGGAACTATACTGTCCATAATATTATATTGTTGTGTTTACAGTTATAGGAGCAGTTGTACTCCCAGAGTTCAGCTACTGTACGTGCATGGGTGAGAGGCTATCACGGTTCGGACCATGTCGCTGCTGAGCGGCTTCCAGAATGCAGGCGCTGCCTGGAGGAACAATAATTTCATTCACACGAGCAGGGATTCCCTGCTGTCCGACCAGGGTGAGACCATCATCGGTGTCTACCTGCTTGCTCTAGGTAATTGTGGAACACCTAAAGTAATACATTCTGACAATAATGAAATACATTAAAGAATGGTCCAATATGAAACATTGCCTATAAAGTGTAGGAGCCTGTGGTTGTTGTTATGGGATTTAGGCTAATTAGCCTATTGCAAGGAGATCCTGTAAGTGACTGAAGCCGCTGATTCTTTTTCCAGCATAATATGAGCTGCACAAGCCAAGACCAGACATCATAACAACAAGATCTGGACTGAAAAAACAAACATCTTAACTAACTTGGAGCCCATTACAAGTCTTACTGTATATCCCCACTGTTAGTTGATAACACATCTCATCTTCCATTTTGTTGGAACATTGGCTGGGTGTCCTGAGGGTCCTTCCCCAAAAGATTTTCAATATCAACCACTTCATTTTCTGCATTCTGGTGAATTCTTATAGATCAATTTGTGCCTTTGCTGCATCAAATACACTTGTTCTAAATATTGAGGGGGACACATCCATTGAACGCCTAATCTTATATGATAAAAAGTGAAAATGTAGACCAACAGTTGAATCTGCTAATCTATTATTGTCATTTAAGTCAAATGAAACTATCCCTCTGCTAAAACATGTACTCTGTGGTTCCACAGGTTGGTTGTCATGGTTTGGCAATAGCCTCGTTCTCTTCATCCTGTACAAGCAGAGATCAACCCTACAACCCACCGACTACCTGACCTTTAACCTGGCCATCTCTGACGCCAGCATCGCCATGTTTGGATACTCCAGAGGAATCATTGAGATCTTCTATGTCTTCAAAGATAATGGCTACCTGATCTCCTCCATATGGACCTGTGAGGTGAGACCAAAGTCCAGTCCAACACCTGCAAGCCCATACTACCACCATTGTCTGGTAATGTGTCCTGCAAGCCCGTACTACAGTACCACTGTCTGTCTGATATCTATTGTATTGTGTTGCACTTTCCTGAAAATTCGGTTTATTATCAAATTATTATTGAATTAACAATAAGATCATTTAAGTTGTATTTTTAGTTTAGCCCTTTAAGGTGTGAGTTGTTTGTAGAAGGACGGTTATGCTAATCTAAACACAGGGTTATTACTTCTAAGTGTAATTTAAACGCTTACAGCATACAGCTAGTATTAGATTCAATTGTTCTGGTCCGTCTGTTGAGCATCTTATCTATCTGTCCTGTCCGACCAGGTGGATGGTTTCTTTGCCCTGGTCTTTGGCCTGATCAGCATCTTGACGCTGACAGTGCTACTCGTTACATCAAAGGATGCCATCCAAACAGGGGTAACAACATTTACCACAATATTACACTAATAATAATCATTATATCAGTTAATTATAGGGCTATAAATAAGACATTATGGGATGGTCAAATGGCAGACATTCAGATGCCCACCTCTCCAAATTAAATGATATATGTATCATCAGTATAATACATTGTGTGCATTTTCAATAACATTTTATAGTCAATGGTTGAGTTAAGTTTGTGTTGATTATTAATTTGTAGATGTTTACAGCGGGGAAACTGTTGAATCAGAGTCTAGAGAGGGAGCCGTTGTGTTGTATGGAAGCATGCCTGTCAGTATGTCACAGGACTTTGTTTTGTAGCTCACCACATCACCAACAACACCATTGCCATCAGCCTGGTGATGATCTGGTGTGGATCCACGTTCTGGGCTGGATCCCCCCTGCTAGGCTGGGGGAGTTACACTGGTAGGGAAACAGTCAATTACTTCAAACAGTCACAGTCACAGCTAGCATCTTTAAAGGAAGTGGACGTCATTCTCCAGAACGCTTGCTAACCTTGAATTCAAATGAAAACAAAATCCCTTTAGAAGCTCCATAATATTGAAACGCGTTGCAAAGCCTATCGTATATTGTTGTTGTGTGCTGGTATGCACCACTTTATTTCTGTTCCAATATACGAAGCCATGGCCGTGTAGAAAGTACCGGATTATTTTTTCAGCAGAAGAGAGAACGTAAAACTAGTGGAATGTTAGTATTGGTGAATTTGACAAACTGTATAAGCATACAATTAGCTTACAATTACAATACATAGCCTAGTAGGTCAAGTATTGTGATGAATGAAACCTCTTAGCGCACCATAACCCTGTGCACATTCCACTGCATCTTCCGTGGAACGTGTGAGATCGACTGGGCCAAAGCCAATTACTCTGTTGTCTATAAGTCCTACCTCATCTCCATCTTCACCTGCTGTTTCTTCATCCCTGTGCTGGTCATGCTGTTCTGCTACGTGTCCATCATCAACACAGTGAAGAGGGGCAATGCGCTCTACTCCGAGGGAGACCTGACGGACAGACAGCGGAAGATAGAGAGAGACGTCACTATAGTGAGTGAAGTCTTGTATTGCTATGTGTCCAGAATATGTCTCTCTATGTCTGCCTGTCTGTCTCTCTCAATGTCTCTCTGTCTCTCTCTGTCTCTCTCTCGCTCTTTCTGTCTCTCTCTCTCTCTCTCTCTCTCTCTCTCTCTCTCTCTCTCTCTCTCTCTCTCTCTCTCTCTCAGGTTTCCATAGTGATCTGCACAGCCTTCATTCTGGCGTGGTCTCCCTATGCTGTTGTCTCCATATGGTCTGCGTGTGGCTTCCATGCTCCAAGCCTCACCAGTATCTTCACCCGGCTCTTCGCCAAGTCGGCCAGCTTCTACAACCCGCTCATTTACTTCGGCCTGAGTTCCAAGTTCCGCAAAGACGTGGCCATCTTGCTGCCGTGCGCCCGGCAGGCCAAGGACATGGTCAAGCTCAAGCGCTTCCAGCTAAAGGCTGACGGCAGGAGAAGCCGTCCCAAGGGGAGTCATCATAACCAGACGGAGAAGAATTACGCACCGGGGACGCCGCCCAAAATGATGGCCAGCCCTCCACACACACCACCCCCGGTCAACCTGGAGGTGTTCCCTGCTCCCAGACCTTCAGAGACCGGGCCGGAGTCTGAATCCGACAGACTCCAAACGGGTTTCTGAGATGTTTGTTGTACTTTTTATGTAGAGTCAGAATCAGCATTATTGCTACGTACATGTACACATACAATAATGTTTTTCTTGTTGTTATTGGTACAATGCATTTGTTAAGAATAATCAAGAGTTTAAAATGTGAAATATGTAATATATACAATATGGGAAATTAGGTAAGAAATAAGGTGTTCAACTGAAATGAAAGTATATAATGTGCAGCAAGTGAGATAAAATGTAAATACCCCCCTCCACACACACACACACACACACACATTCAGAAGACAGAAGCTATTTACCCCTTCCCCTATTTAACATGCATGTGTGCACAGATATGTGTAGAAAACATAAACATTAAGCTTTGGGTGAGGAAAAGACATTGACGAGTGTTGACTTTCCCAGTAATTGAACTATCTGTGGGCCAATATGTATGTCTGAATGTTTCAGCTGGTCAAGGGCTTTCTTATTTCTTTGCAGTTTTACATAGCATGGTTATTTTTATATTTTGAGACCAATTAAATTATAGTGTGACCATTTTTAATGTACATGTGTTCAATTATATAAGAAAGTTAATTAAAATAATTAATTAAATCGATTACTTAAGTGGCTGTATTTACTTTTGAGGACCTGGCTGGTAACAAACAAACAAATAAAACTCAAGTGTTGGGGATGGGGGTAAAATAATACATTCATTTTCTATTCCCTTTGGGTCAGTAAATTAACTCAATTAAATTAGCGATTACACTGACTGAAAATCCATCAAAATCAGATGTGGGCCTAATTGCTCTGATTTGCCGTATGTGTTAGAGTTCTATGGTTAACATCCAGCCATTCACAGCAAGGTTGTGACCTTACTTGACACAAAATGCACCTCGGCTGGCTAGCCGGTAGGGGGCGAAACACAGACATCCTTATCAATTCACCCCGCTATCAGTCCGTAGGAGGCTGGCAGGAGGTGCGTATCCGTTGCTAGGGGAGCTGCTGGGCACAGGCTGAGGAGAGCCGCGTCGAGCTGGGTTGGGCTGGAGCTGCTAAAACGTCGTGATATGGAAACACTAGTCAACTGAATTAAGAGAATCGTGAGAGGAAATTCAGCATGCACCGATGACTTGCTGGCTGTTCCTGCTCTGCTCATCGATCATTTCTAAAGGACTGGAGAGCAGCCAGTCCTGGGCTAGTGTAGAGGTGTTCCTGGGTCAATTCTGTATAAAATAATATTTTTCCTAGGCAGTTTCTCAGGATAGGAGGCCTAGTAATTGCAACAGGTCGAGGGATAGCCTAAGCGCAGCGGCATCAGAAAAACCTGAGTACCAGAACGGGGCTGAATGGACTTTGTATTGCTTAGTAATCATACCTGCTACCTTAACTGGAGACTAACGAAAAAATGATGCCGGTGAGTCACACTCTTCTGCCAGTATATTTGAATTTTCTCGTGCTTTCTAAGAAATACAGCAGGTTCCATACTAACAAATGCAACCTTTTTGCTCAATCGTTTGTTTGTAAGCAGCAGTTAAACAGTCTATCTATCTATCTATCTATCTATCTATCTATCTGTCTATCTATCTATCTGTCTATCTGTCTAGCAATCAAGATTATGCATAAAATATAGGAAAAACATCTTTAGGATTAGAAGAAATCAGACAAAATGACCCTATAGAAAGGTTCCTATGAATGTAGAAAATTCCTTTGCGCCTATTGACATAAGGCAAATTTAACTTTGCACAGTGCAGAGAAATCAAGCCACACATTCATAAGTTATCAGTTGATGTGTGCAGCCAGAGACCTAAGGCTGACAGATATCAATGTGACAGTTCTGACAAGCCAGTCACATTATGGGATGGATATCTGATTGTGCTGAATATGCAACATTTACTGTATGCGCATCCCATCTATCACATGTTGGGTTGTATGATTTCACATAGCAAACAATGGCTGCCTTCAACCTGGGAAGACTTCATCAGTCATGCATCTCAAACACCTGCCTTTAACACTGTAACTTAACCTTGTGTTACACATACATAGACGTTAGATATTTGTATCACGTATTAAAGAAAAGAGGAAAATGCAGAGAAGAAGAGGAAGGATTATGAGAGGAACAAAACAGATGACAATAGAGAGGAATTTGGTCAACTTCCCAAAAACACACCAGGTTCTTCAACATCCAAGATCCTTTGTGTACAACAAAACAGCCAAAATAGTGTCAACATTTCTTGCACCAATTGGCAGCAAAATGGAACTAAAACATTAAGAATGTAAAATTAACTGGACACTCTATAAAAAACAGATGAAAGGCAGGGATAATACTACTACTACTACTACTACTACTACTACTACTACTACTACTACTAATAATAATAATAATAATAATATACACTAGTAATAACAAGGTCAAAGACACGAATGTACTTGACGCTTCATCTGAACACACCTCCTTCTCTTACGTCCAATCAGACTCATTCCATGAATCACTGGAGCACCCTGGTGTCTTGGCAACAGTTACCACAGTAACCAGAAAGGACACTCACACTCAGCTCCAGGCCAAGTAGGAATTGTACTCAAGACTCATTCTGCATAGTTTGAGGTGTGAAGACCTCATCCCTTCAGATATAGGCTTCGTATTCACTTCTCTACACACTTATGTAGAGACAGCATGTCCAGTTTTTCTCATATGCTTTACATATCCACATGTTCTTTCTAATATATTACAAGGCACCGGATTATGTGTCATATCACATTCATCTGCAACCCCTCGGTTTACTGTCACCCTTGAATGGGAGGCAGAGAGGGGGAGAGACCAGGAGTGGGGGAGGGGAGTTAATCCTATATTGTCCAGTGAAGCTGCTAAGCCATATGGCTTTGCCGGTTCACCACTCTGTATTTTTGAGGCAACCGGTCACACAGGAGTCTCACTAAACTGCCATTCCCAGACACTTAACAGAATACATTACAGTAATATTAACTTTACAATATAAACCAAGTCCTACAAGTAATACATCATTGCATTAAACGAGTACAGCAGTACTGCAATACAATAGTACAACAATACTGCCAGGAAATAGATAAAGCCACTGTTTCAAAAAGATGATGTGGACATTTACACCTGAATAGCCTTCACTCTGTGATGTCAAAGTCAATTCAGGGCTGGCCTTTGTGTGCGAACTTGTCTGTGTGTTATTGTTGCTTTGATCAGGCCTCATGTTTGTCTGATTGGAATTATAACACGAGTCTCAATTTAAGGATTACTTCTTTGTCTTGTTCAAATCAGCGGCGTGTGTTTCAGGAGGGAGTTATACTTACTAGCATAACATTGAGCTAATTGCGCCTAATTACAGGCCATGAAAATAATATTTAATCTCCTGTGGTTTCTGCCAGTGGAAATTTAGGAGAGTACGGCCTTAAAAAAAAAAGTTTCTCATGAAATTGCAATGCTTCTGTTCTACTAAATAGATGCCAATAAAGAGGGACTACAAGGCATTTTGAAGTTGGAAATGCCTCGTTTGTTACCAAATATGGGTTTGATTCTCAGGTGCACAGACATCATATGTTGCCACCATTAGATTTGCAAGAATTCCCATATGAACTAGTACTTCTGAAGTAGGAGATGAGGGTTTCCGCTGATGCATTAACTACAATCAGTCCTTCTCCCGCCTGCTCTGTCTTGATTGGCTACAGCACTTCCTGGTTGACCTCCATAAAGTGACTGACAGCCTGGTGTGTTGAAACCAATGTTGACCCAGTTCAGCACGAGGCTATGAGTGTTCTATTTTGACATGGTGTCGTATGTAGGACAGCAGGACGTCTGGAGAATATGTCCACACTAAGCCTGTCTTGGTGTCCTCCATTAAGGTGGATGAGTGGTCCCTCTGACAGGTGGCAGACGTCATGTAAGCCACATCGGCAGCAGACGTGCTTGTCATTCTCATTCACACACATTGACTTTGGCTGACGCATTGTGAGTGGGACTACAGTATTCATTCACTGTCCAGCATTTGGTTGAAATTGATGTACTCTGGTCTATTAACTGCATTTTAATGTTATTGAAAGGAATGGTATACTATCCACACACATTGTTTTAGACTTCAGTGCCTAATCTTATCTGAAGATATCTGATTTACAGTCATAAATATACACAGTGTTTTAAATAATGGAGAAAAGGGGCCAATTAATGTATGTTCTCTGCAGAGATTATGCGCAGGGACATGTTCAGTTATAGATAGTAACATAACATATGTTCATTTGGTTGCTAAGTAATACAAAACAGTGTTTTGCCAAAAGTGACACATATTTTCCTGTTAAAAATAGTACCTATCTAAGAGTATATTTCTACATTGTGCTGTTTTGGCTGACACAATGGTACCGAACCATCTGTTCTGCAGCAGGGGGGCTCACATCCCACCTCCAGCCTGCTGCTCTATGTCCTTTGAAATGTCTTGGCCTGTTATTTAGGGAAGATAGTACAAAGTTTGAGACATTCACACGGGACTTGTTTATTACACACAATCAGGCAATGTCCTATTGCTACATTTTGGTGTGTAACTTGGTGGTTTGCTGCTCTACAACACCCAAAGGTCACCGCAGCGTTGTACTGTACAGTAGTTGCTAAGAGATAAGTGTTAAAGGTAGATTTATCTAAACACTGTGAACATGGTCCATATATTTGAACTACAGTATACTCTATAGCTCTTGTTAGGCTACAAGTGCTTTATCTAATGCTGGGCCCAGATAAATAATAGTATATTCTTTGCTATCTTCTTGCTGTTTCAGGCAGACAGTTATCTATTGTAAGTTAAGCTAAGCTTTTTAGATGCTTCCACTGTAGCTTTCATCATCTTCCCTTCACCTTGCCGGTTCATTTTTAACGTAAAAAAACACAAGGTGACATTTAATACCTGTTCTGTTTGGTGCAATGTATGTTTTTCTTGGTGGGAAGCTTGCTGCGCTATGGTGCTAGGTTGCCATATCTCTCTGTCCTCATTATGCATACAAACTGCCTCTTTAACTATAGCCTGGATACATTTTATATGTCTGTTTTAGAGGGATAAGCTTTACCTCGCTATCTCTCTGTAATCCCGAGGGTCCCATCTCTAAAATGTTTACTAATCAAGCAAGACTTTCTCAGTATGTGGTGAGTCTCTGGGGAAACTCCACCATGTCAGTAAATGGCAAAGAAGATTCATGTGAAATACCTCTTTCAAATACATGGATGGCATCCATTGTTGCTAAGCAACATCACCCGTTCATTAATTTTGTTTTCTGTCTCGTTAGATGTTTCTCACCGTGTACCTTAGCAACAGTGACCAGCATGTCACCGAGGTGCCAATCACCCCGGAAACAGTTTGCAGGGATGTGGTGGAGCTGTGTAAAGAGCCCGGAGAGGGAGAATGCTACCTGGCTGAGACATGGAGAGAGTCAGGTGAGTCTGGCGGGAATGCCAGGAATGCTGCAAGGAAGGCTGGCAATGCTGAGAGTTCTGCAGAGATGAGATGCTATTAGAGGGATTGTTGGAGAATGTAAAGTGTTTTATTTGATGCTACTGTAGGTCCACCCTTTCTTAAATGTGATTGGAGAGCTCGGGAGAGGTGCTGTGCCATCTTTCAGCTGTTGTTGAGCAGAAAAATAGCAGCGCTCAACCAAAATAAATAGTGTCTCCTCCTGCTGCATTGTGACACAGTGCTCAGGTTAAAGGGACACTCTTTAGCTTGTGTGATTGGACAGGCAATTACAAATGTTGAGAGTCTGAGTGACTATTCTAAACCAATCTTTACCCTTACCACCGCAGCAGTAAAGTCAAAGTGTGGTTCAGCTCAGTCCCCAATGTACAACCCAGTGAGCATTGAGAGAAAGGTAGGGATCTGGGAGCTGTTAAAGAAAATAATAAAAAAAATAGGTTACATTATTTGTCATTTAGTTGGGAGTCAGCGCTTAAACTAATTAACGTAAACTGGGATGTATGATTTATAATTGTTTTTGCAATGTTTGAAATAAGACGAACGTTTCATGTTGATATAACATACGTCTCGGCCAATCAGAGCGCGTGGTGGGGGACAGTGAGCGCATGCTGGAAGTCCTGCAAGGCTGGGGTCAGCAGAGGGCGGAGCTACGGTTCATCCTAAAACACCAACCAGCGCCGGAGCCAGGTACACTACTATTCGGCTGTGTTCAAGACCTGAACACTCACCTGAACATATTCATTTAATTCATCAGGCCCTGGGTGTTCAAGACCTGAACACCCCCCTGAGCACACCTGAACATATTAATTATATTCATCAGGCCCTGGGTGTTCAAGACCTGAACACTCACCTGAACACACCTGAACAGGCTCTGGGTGTTCGATTTCTAGCCAGACGTCTTTAGGCCCAAGCCTCACATCTGGCCTACTTGGGATGATCTTTAGAGCAAGATGCCAAACCCATATATACCCCCTGCAGTAGGCTACTTGTAATTCTACTCATATCAAACAGGAGGTGTCATTTTAAAACCATTTCTGAAACTCCAAATTCTTATTGGATGAAAGAGTGCGCAGAATTACCTCTTTTGTAAATATTCATTCTAATCAATCAGTGGCAGATATTTCAGTGTTTTGCTCTTACTGTTTATTTGTGTCCAAGGCTCCTCTCTATAGGGACATGAGACCTTTAACAGGCTAGTGTGTAAATACATCTACAGACAAATGCTAATCAGCTTAGTGCTGAATCAGTTCCCAGTGGGCCAGGAGCGCATTGTGACCCCGCCTGTGATTAGTGCTTGTTTTTGTCCTGAAAAACGCATGCATAATCTCTTCTGCTATCTCTACTGTACCTATCTTGTCTGGGAATCATGTGGCTTCATTATTTCATGCGTCTACCCCCATTTTATATAATTCACAGAAATAAAAATAGTATGTATATGTATTAATACAAGATGCAGTTGAGTCATGTAGGCAATGTGGGAGTTTGCAGGACACTTATTTTATAGGAGAACTACAAACACTGAGCTTTGTGATGATCCTGCTCTGTGGTTGTGTGAAACCTGCTGTGTGTGTGAGCTTGACCGCTGACACCTGGTTAATGTGAACAAAGACATGTTGTGTAAGGATGCAATGACACCAAACACATGCCTCTGTCAGAGGCCCTGTGTGTGTGTGTGTGTTTGTGTGTGTGCCCATATGTCAACATATTATACTAAATGATTGCACATTTCAACCAGGATAACAACAGAATATCCTAACTCAAGTTTGTTCGTGGAATGTTATTTACTTTCTTTCTGTCTATTCTTATTTAAATACAAAAATATATTATCCTGCTCTTGTGTATTAAGCACTTTAGTAATTTGGCCATTAGGAATGTTGTTTAATGATTTAATGATATATTGACATGTAGTAGTCATAATGACAAGATGCTGTAACTATTCTATTTTGATATTGTTTGCTTACAATTTCTGGTGTATGACCTGTCCAACTATTTACAAATGTACTACATGTAAGTCGCTTTGGATAAAAGCGTCTGCCAAATGGCATAAACGTAAATGTAAATAATTATTTCTTCTTCTCAAAAGTAGGATTTTCACAGCCTGGATCCCAGGAAATACAGTATGTGGCTCTACTTTTAGAGTAGCTGAGTCATGTGAATGCTTAGTCGCTAAAAGGAGATTTAAAAATGTTTGTGTGGTGTACCGTAACCAGTAAACCTTAGTTAATGAACTGTTGGTGTTAATTCTAGGTTTGGTACCGGTTAGTTCAACCTCAACAGGGGAACCATTAATAGGAATCAGCCTGAGCAGAGGAATGTCCTGCTGTTATATAACCATGGTTGAAGGGTGGGCTACTTGCCTCTAGTGAATAGCGATGAATGCAAGTCTCTGCTTGGTCTGCTAGGCTGTGTTAATTATAAAACAGATCAGAACATCACATACGTGACACATAATGGCTGTGGTCAGTGGGCCTGTAAGATAATATATGCTGTACATGTGGCAAATAAAATCAAGTGCAAATCACAGATGTTATATTATGCTGTGCATCAAGCGTAACTGATCGTTACATGTAGGCAATAGGTAAAAAGCCCAGCAGTAGGTAGACTAACACAGAATGAGGTGATTTGATCTCAGAGGGCTAACATTCAAATGATGCTGGGCGTTAAGTTGGAAGAGCTCCTGTTTGAACATGGCATATACAGTAACCTTAACATACAGTACTGTACATGTAACTCAGCGCTAACAGGGTGTCTCGTGTTCGGCAGGTGGATTGCGATTGGCTGACCAGATGAGCAGAAGGAAGACTTCTATGGATAATGGGGTGAGGGTTAATGTTGCCCCATGTTGTGATAGACACTTAACTGTAACAGGCTAGTGCATGTGTGTGTGTGTGCAGGTGAACTCTGCTCGTCTAGACGTCACTCTGTCCGAACTGCAGGACGTGGCCGCTCGGCAGCAGCAGCAGATCGATGCTCAGCAGCAGCTGCTAGCCTCAAAGGTGACACGCACACGCGCACGTGCACGCACGCATACACACACAGAGACAAGTGTAACACTAGCTTGTTCAACTGTTAATGTTGAAATATGAGAATATCCATTGGAAGTACTAAAGCCGTTTTACCTCAGACTGACGTGTGTGTGTGTGTGTGTGTGTGTGTGTGTGTGTGTGTGTGTGTTCTGGGTCTGATCCAGGAGCAGCGTTTGCGTTACCTGAAGCAGCAGGACCCACGCCAGCAGCTGGTCTCGGACCAGGAACGACTGCAGCAGCTGCGGCAGAACGCTCAGAACCAGGAGGCCAAACTGAGGCGGGTCCGGGCCCTCAGGGGCCAAGTGGAGCACAAACGCCTCAGCAACAACAAACTGGGTCTGTCAGTCAGGCAGTGTGTGAGCACACGGTGTGGATGGATGCTGTGCATGGTTGTGCTGTACCCTTGGTAAGGTGCACATGTAAGCACACGTAAGCACACGTAAGCACACGCCCTCTATGATGTCTAACGTGAGTCCAGCTGAATGCACACAGGCTCCACTTCATTTCTCTACAGACTACATTCATCAAATGTTCTAATAAATGTGTCTTTAGGAGTTTGTGTGTGCGTGTGTGTAGGTCTTTTATCAAGTGCAGTTGAAATTCCTCTAGTAAGGTGCAGATAGTGCGTTTACACTTGCGCGTGTGCGCGTGTGCATGCGTGTGTGCGTGTGTGTGTGTGTCTGTGCGTGTGCGTGTGTGCGCGTGGGTATATGTGTGTGTGTCTGTGCGTGTGCGTGTGTGTGCGTGGGTATGTGTGTGTGTGCGTGTGTGTGTCAGTGGAGGAGATGGAGCAGATGACAGGGGTGTTTCGGCAGAAGCAGAATGAGCTGCTGGTTGCCACAGCGAAGGTGGAGGAGCTGACACAGCAGTTGGAGGCCCTAAGGGGCAGCCGGCTAGAGCCTTCTTTGTTCCCCACCTCCTCCTCCTCCTCCTCCTCCTCAGCTGAGCTGGAGCGGTTGCTTCAGGAGCTACAGGTGAGCTCCATCATTCTCACTAAATAATCACTACACTTCCCAGAATGCATTGCAGAGCCTGTCAATATAGATACAGTATGTATTATGGTTTTCTTAAGGGCTTTTCACACTGCGCTTAGCCCGGGGCTAACGTCAGTTTTAGATTGTTCTTAGCCCCGATGCTAAGGGTGCGTTAGTCCCGGGCTAAGGGTGCGTTAGCCCTGGGCTGAAGGTGCGTTAGCCCCGAGGCTAAGGGTGCGTTAGCCCTGGGCTAAGAGTGCTAAGAAACCATTCACACTGGCACAATCCTGGAACATTCCAAAGTGGGCTAACCCCGACTTTATCCCTGGGCTAGCTGGCCCTGCTCCAGAGAAAGGTTAGCACCGAGTTTGCCGGGTTAGCTCCTGAAATTTTACTTAACCCTAAAAACCTAAAAGGTGCCAGTGTGAAACGGGCTAAAAATGCAATAGAGCTTTTGTCAGATTTTTTGTCAGATTTACCCCAGGGCTATAGTAGCAGTGCAGTGTGAAGCATATAGCCCTGGGTTTGGGTTAACCTTGGGTTAATAATGTGTTTGTGAAAAAGGGCTAAGGTATCCCAGGTTAATAATATAATGAAGTCCCCCAGACTTTTCCTAAAATGGTGTTGTGTTGCACTCCATATTTTTAAATACAGTCAAGTTAAATCCAGATTAAAAACACAGGCATTTATAACGGGCACACCGGGTCAAATTTACCCGTAATAAAAGTGCATATATTTTTGCCAAAGTTTGTATTTTTGTGCAGCCGCCTGTTTTATGCTACAGACACTACTACTGAATAGCCTATATTTGCGTGTTCTTAAAGACGCCCATTTAGACCATAGTTATAAAACTAGAGCACCAAAAGACAGACTATTAAACAAACTAATTTTAGAAGACAATTAATACAATGAGTACATTTTGGAACTAGAAACACAGTATCTAGGCGCACGGGTACATTTTACCTGTTGGTGGTTTTAGGTGTACAGAGATTCTTGGCGGTTCTAGTGTTAAATTAAGAAACTTTTCACACACGCGCATGCACGCACACACACAAACACACACACACACACTTCTCTCCTCCAGCTGAGGAAGCGGCTGAACCAGGAGCAGAGCTCCAAACTACAGCAGCAGAGAGACAGTCTTACCAGGAGGAACCAGGAGGTGGCGTCGATGGACCGGCGTGTGGCCGAGCTCCGTCTCAGGCTATGGAAGAAAAAGGCAGCTTTGCAGCAGAAGGAGAACCTTCCAGTGAGTTCAGGCCAGGACCCGCTTGATTAAAGAAACATTTTGTCTTCGTCTAGTCTTACCTTGTTTTTGTCGGCCTGTCCCCCAGGTGGCGCCAGAGGGCCAGGCCCCCCAGCACTGTGGTCCCTCCAGAGTAGCAGCAGTGGGTCCTTACATCCAGTCGTCCTCCCAGATGCCTCCACTGCCACCTCGGCAGGTGCTGGTGAAGGCGGCCTACCCCGATGGCACTGCTACCCTTCCCATGCCGGGCTCCTCCCTGAAACCTCCCCCAAGACCCCTTAAGCCAGCCTCAGGTACTGGAGAGACGTTAAAGACGCAAAATACTCAGATACGTCTCTCTCTTATATGGCACGTTAGCTAACCTGCTTCTGCATACAAGTTCACAAACAGTTTTTTATGGTACTGTGTTGAAGTATTTCTCTCAATCTCCCATTGTGGTTGTGGATTGGACGGGAATGTATGTGTATCTTCAGACACAATCACAACACAAAAAAAACTATTCTGAATATGCTCTTCCAGGTTTCCACACGTCTAAGAGCACCAAGCTGCCTGATTGGGCCAGCCACGCCCATGCTGCCACACTTCCTCGCATGTCCGGCCTCAGCATCCACAACTCAGGTGACCTTCAACCCTAAATCGACCGTGACACCATAATAATGCATATCTTGAGTTGTTCTGAGGAAGATGTTGCTAATTTAGCTTCCGTCTTATCTCTGCTGCAGAAGGACAGACTCTCTCTGGGTCAGACGTCCCTCCCGATGTCCCTGCACGGACAAATCAAATCAGCGAGAACATGCTCAGAGAAACCCAGGTACATTTTGTATTAAAACATATTCATTGATAATTGAGCGTCACCATTTTCATTCACATTAGCAGTGGTACTGTAGTTTGCGGGCTGAAAGCCACAATGAAACTGTAATCATGGTAAATACTGTAGGTAAGATTTGCTGCTGTGTGTACTTTCAGGCTTCAGTTCAAGGTCTGATTAAAATGGCACCGCCCATACCCAGCAAGCCCAAACAATTCTCTCAGTCCGCTCAGAAGCCCTCCAATGTGCCCTACAGCACCGGAACCTTCCCTGGCAAGACCAAACATTCTGGCTCTCTGCAGAGAGCTCCCCCCACCCTCCCCAGTCACTTCCACACCCTGCCACTGCCCCCCAAACAGGAGAGCCCCCCTGCTGCTACCGTGAGACCTTTAACCCCTGAACTCCCAGATGGCCCGCCCCCCGTGCTGCAGAAGCCACAGACATTGGCTGCCTCCTCCATCTACTCCATGTACACCCAGCAGGCCACACCCGCCAAGGGCCCGCAGACAGGCCAGGGCACTCTGACCCGCAACCACACCAGAGGTACCAGTAATATGAATAACACCTTTACAATAGAGGATACTAATACCACCTTTACACCAGGGGTACCAGTAATACTAATACCACCTTTACACCAGGGGTACCAGTATTACTAATACCACCTTTACACCAGGGGTACCAGTAATACTAATATCACCTTTACACCAGAAATACCAGTAATACTAATACCACCTTTACACCAGAAATACCAGTATTACTAATACCACCTTTACACCAGGGGTACCAGTAATACTAAT